>VYXC01006936.1:14339-28518 GCA_013397175.1 Platysteira castanea
AATGGTTTGGGTTGGAAGGGACCTCAGAGACCTTGAAGGGACATTAAAGATGATTTAATTCCACACCTTTTGCATTTAAACATTTAAGCAGCCCCATTTCACTTAAGCCTTTTTTAATACTTTATTTGATGGGTTTATTTCTATTCAGTCTTTTCACCAGCTTAAAAATTTCTCACTCCTCTGCCAAGACCTTGAGAGATCATTACCACTGACTCAGAAAACCTTTCCAAAATCCTTTTCTTGGCACAGGACACAAAAGATCTCACGGAGCTCTGCAACAAGGCCGGGGCTGCCCTTTGAAGCACCTGGATACTTCTGGTCAACACCAAGTTCAACTCCAGCAACCCCAGGAAGCCTCCTTAAGAGGTTTACAAAGAAATGTGAATTTCCTGACGTGTGGTGGGAAATGTGAGTCCCTGCCCAGCCCGAGAGGGAAGAGCTGGTTCCCTGCTGGCCTGGGATTGAGGGTCAGAGCTGTTCCCCTTTCGGTGCCTTCACACTCTGCCTGGGCAGGGCTTGAAGTGATTTCTAAACAGGAAAAATCCCAAAGCACAGGTGACCTGTGTGTCGGTAGGGGACACAAGAAAGGAGGCTCTCACACCTGCTAGGTTCAGCAGAAAGAGGGAAAAAGAGCAGCTTTATTTACATTTCTCATACTTATAGGTTTCTCAATTCCACAAGGGATTGGAGGACATGGCACTTCCTCCTCAATCCCACTGGAGAAAAAGGATGCTCATCAAACTTTCTCTTATCACAAAAGGAATGAAAAACAGAAAAAACGGTTAAGTAAGCATTGGCCATTATTTACATGAAACTCCATGAGAAAATAATTCTGACTCCATGTTATACACAGAAGGCTTTAGACAGACAGGAAAACAGACCTGTGCCAGGGCCTCTCCCAACCCTCCCAGCCAGGAATTCCCAATTCCCCGTCTCCCACCCATCCCTGCCCTCTGGCAGTGGCAGCCATTCCCTGTGTCCTGTCCCTCCAGCCCTTGTCCCCAGTCCCTCTCCAGCTCTCCTGGAGCCCCTTCAGGCCCTGCCAGGGGCTCTGAGCTCTCCCTGGAGCCTTCCCTTCTCCAGGGGAACATTCCCAGCTCTCCCAGCCTGGCTCCAGAGCAGCTCCAGCCCTGGAGCAGCTCCGTGGGTTCCTCTGGGCTCTCTCCAGCAGCTCCAGGTCCTGCTGTGTCCCAGGGCTGGGGCAGCTCTGCAGGTGGGCTCTCACCTGGGCACAGGGGCAGAATCCCCCTCCCTGCTGCCCACTCTGGGCAAATCAACATCGTGACTTTGCCAGAAATGAGATCTAAAAATCTGATTAAATGAAAAAAACAAAGATAAAGGACACCCAGGGTTGGCTGGCAGTGAGATCCCTTTCATGAAATAATCCCATAAGAAACATCCCAAATTTCCTTCAGTTAAAAACTGAAAATTTCCTTCACCAATTAGCAAAAAACCCCACCACAAACAAGACAGGATTTTATATTCTTGATTTTGTTGCCAGCCTAGAAACAAAAAACCAAAGGTGGATTAAATGTACCTACCCCAAGGAACAAGGATTTTATTTTAAGCCTTTCTACACCATCAAGAAGGAAAAAAAAAGTCTCTTTCCTTTCCAGATAATTCCTAATTAATAAAGTTATATTTATTACATGCAATTAAAAATATAACCTCAGGGCACGAGCAACAATAGAGATATTCAGGCTGAGAGTTACTTATCAAAATTATTTTCATTGCTATTTTTCCCAGGCACTCTGTGGATGAAAATTCATTTCTGGAAGCTACAGTATCCCGTTTCATTAAAACAGTGTTTTCTAATTAAATTAATTTAACAAAGGCTCCACATCTGTTGGGATGCTCCACATCTGAGAATAAAGCTAATTGAACCGAATCAGCTCCTCGGCAATGGCAGCACATCTGATCTAATCTCATTAAAAAAAAAAAATAGGCCCTGTTTAATTATTTCATTTATTCCTACCCAAGACAGTTGCCTGGTTGGCACTTCCCAGGGGTTTGGTCCAGGATCCCCATGTGGGGAATTAAATAAATCTGGCCCTGTGCAACGGGTATTTTACCCCCACACAGCTCATAGAGTGTTTTATGGCTGTTTCTTGATCTTAGAACGNTTTCATCTCTCATTGTGGGCAGCCTTCTCCGATGACACGGATCAAACATAGAGTTCTGGGCTTTTGTCTCGAGTTCTGAAACTGCCTGGCGGGGCTCCAGACCCCCCTGGACGGTCAGAGGGACACTCTGGGCTGCCACAGCCCTGTGATCCCAGCTCTGAGAGAAAGGAGACATTTCAGCCCCACCCCCTCCTGCTCGGGGCTGGGCATTGCCCCATGGCTGGACCCAACCTTGGAGGCCTTTTCCAACCTCAAGGATTCCATGACTTCCTCTCATTTCTCCCAGCCCCTCACGGCCACTCCTGACCTTAAATCCAAAGGGACACACCTGAATCCTGAGATTCCTCACCCCCATCCCAGCGTTTCCTGCAGGGAACATTAACCCCAGTGTTGTCCTGGTTTTTGCTAAGCTTTCTGTTTCAGCCTTGGAGTCAGAGATTTTCACACAGTTTCATGTAAATAATGGCCAATGTTTATTTAACCATCTTTTCTGGTTTTCATTCCTTTTGTGATAAGAGAAAGTTTGATGAGCATCCTTTTTCTCCAGTGGGATTGAGGAGGAAGTGCCATGTCCTCCAATCCCTTGTGGAATTGAGAACCCTATAAAGTATGAGAAATGTAAATAAAGTCTCCTTTCCCATCTTTCTGCTGAACCTAGCAGGTGTGAGAATTTCCTTTATTGTGGCTTTCCCAGCACACCCCATCAGTCACACTGAGCTGTGAAAGGCCAAATTCTGATTCCTGCAGGACAAACTCCAGGGGATTATGTGGATTTAGAGCTGGGAGAGGGGCCTGGGGCGCTGAGGGGGACTTTGGGCACTGGTGCATCACTAAAAGGGACACAAAGAGCCAACCTCCAGCTCAGGTTATTAAATAGTTCAATTAAATAAATGCTATTGAACATTTCAATTAAATAAATGCCATTGAACATTTCAATTAAACAACTGTGATTGAACATTTCAGTTAAATAACTGTGATTGAACATTTCAGTTAAACGTGGGTTATGAAGTGTTTTGGTCAGGGCCTGAGAAGAAGGAACAAACCCCGTGGTTTGAGGCCTGCAGGTGGCACAGGCCAGGGGAGGCTCGCAGCCCCTGTGGAATCGGCCCGTTCAGTTTAGGGAATGGGGAATTTCCTCTCCTTTTTGTGCCCTTCGGGGATGGAGGCCATGGGAAAGCACCCACAGAGGTTTCCTGGGGAGGCTTCACAGGGGATTGACTTATTTAGAGCATTTATCACGGAATTCCGGAGTGGTTTGGGTTGGAGGGACCTCAAATCCCACCCAGTGCCACCCCTGCCATGGCAGGGACACCTCCCACTGCCCCAGGGTGTCCCAGCCCCAGTGTCCAGCCTGGCCTTGGGCACTGCCAGGGATCCAGGGGCAGCCACAGCTGCTCTGGGCAGGAAGCCCAGGACGCTCCTGCAGCTGTCAGGGCTGCAGGATTTAGGGCTCTGTGGCACTTGGGAGTCACAAGGGACACCCGTGTGGTGGGGAGGGTCCCCAGGGCCACGGGGCCACGCAGGGAACTCAGCAAACTGGAGCCTGGTGGGATTTTTCTCACATCTGAAAAAACCAGGAAGTTTTGTGAAGAGAGCATTCAACAGGAGATGAATATTGTGGCATCATTAGGGAGAAAGAAACTCAGCCTGAGGAGGGGAACAGGGCTTGCTGTGAGAGGAAAGGAAGAAAACTCCTTTCTTCCCTTTTATTTTTTAATAGATTTGTCACCTCAAACCCCGCGAGAGTCACTGTCGATGGCAATCCAAAATCAAGCCATTCTCTCATTAAAACAGGAATTAATTCAGGGAAGTTTATGGCTGGGCTCAAGCTGAAGCTCCTTCTGGCTCCATAATTGACTGATCTGCTGCGTGTGGAGCCGCAGGACCGAGGGGCTGAACTCGGTGCAATAAATATTGAAGGCTATTTAAATGGAAAAGGGAATCACAGTTTCACTGCTTTGTGTTATATAAGCAAGGTCTGAAATGAAATTACTGCTCCTGGAGATGAAAGAAGTTAAAATCTGCTCGTGTTTTTTACCCTTAGGTTTAAAAGGCAAATAAATATGTAAACAAATAAATCAAGAATATTAAATCTCATCTAATCGGCTTTAACCACAAAATCTACAAAGATGCTTCTTATTCTGCAGCTGAAGGAGTCGGGAACGCGAATCTTTCCCAGGGAAAGCTTTTCTTGTCAGATAAGTGCTCAGAACCTGAATTAAATTAGTGCTAACAAAGCCAACTTTATTTCTTAAATCTGCATTATGAACCATAATGTCCTAAATCTCCCTCACTTGTTCTGTGTGATACCAATCCTGAATTTCCCCATCTCCTGCAGAAGTCCTCCCTGGAAAACAACCCAAGTGTGAGCGTGGCTGTGGCCATGGTTTTGGGCACAGGAAAGAATCCCAGCCCTTCCTGTCCTTCCCCAGGCAGGGCTGGAAACCGAGCCCGGACTTCACCTGCCTGCTCCGGGCTGGGAATGCTTTGATGGAGCAGGAGCAGCAGCCCCGCCTGTCTCCCTCTGGTTAGACCCTTCTCGGGGATTTGTTTTAGGCAGGCTTGACAAGCGCAGCATTTAGGCTGAGACTAAAGCAGCCTCTTCCACCACTTGGTGTCTCCTGCCCAGGGCTGCCCGTGCAAATCCCGATGTAAATATTCCGATGTAAATATTCCGATGTTAATATTCCAATGTTTGTTAATATTCTCATGTTAATATTCGCTTCTTCCCTGGGCGGTGAGTCCCGAGCGCGGGGGAGGGAGGTGATTAACGCCGGGCTAATTGTGCCAGCCCAGCCTGGCTGCAGCTCTGCGATTCCCTCTGTCCCGCCTGGGGCGGGGACCTGCAGCTGCCTCTGACCCAAAACCAACCCCAAAATTGGCCCCCGCAGCTCCTTCCTCCTCCTCAGCGCCCCTGAACCTGCTCTGCATTTGTGTTCTGCTTCCAAAGCCCTTCCCAGCCTTCACCGGCCCCGGGATTTGCTGCTCCAGCCTTCTCCCCATTCTCCCCTGATCCTGCTGCCCCTCAGGCTCATCCCCGTGCTCCTCCTCTCCTCATCCTCGCCAGAAACCCTGGGAGTCCTGAGGAGCTGCTCCAGGAGGTGTCCCTGCCCATGGCAGGGGTTGGAATGAGATGGGATTTAAGATCCCTTCCAGTCCGTGATTCCACGAAAAACTCCCCTCACTCTCCTGGCTGCATCCCACTGGAGGTGAACCTCACTGCTGTCTCCTTCCTCTGCAGGAATCAAACACATTCCAGTGGTTTTTGTTCCTCCCTGGTTTGTACCTTCAGATTTTCCTCCCTGCAGCCCCGCACAAGCGGTGCTGTGAACGGCTGGGGCCTTTAAACCAGCAGGGATCCAGGAATCCGTGATGGGCTCACCCAGCCCAAAAGGTCTCTCTGAAAATCACAGACACCCCTTCCCCCTCTGGAGCAGCGTTCCCGGGGCAGTGGGGAGTCCCTGGAACTCCTGGAAATCCCTGGAAGTGCTCCGAAGGAGCAGCCCAGGCTCTCAGGGCTGTGTCTCGGATCTGGACTCCGATCCACTCCCACCTTGGACTCTGACCTTGGAGGTCTTTTCCACCCTCAGTTGATGCCTTCCCCAGCCACCCAGAAACAGAGACTGGACAGGAGTCAGGGAATAAAGGCAGGGATTTATTTGAAGGCCTTCAAGGCACACCCTGGGGAGCCAGAGGCTGCTTCCATAAAATGGACCCCAAGGTGGACAACGAGTCACGAGTTCTTGACACTGATATAGGTTTGGTCCATTTGCATCTCAGCATAAATTCACCAATTAAAACTTCAGCTCTCTTCAATTTCCCCACCTCTCTCATGGTCCCAGTTTACACCTTTGGGCCTAGGCCAGCCCGAGTGTCCTTGAACAGCTCAGAGAGGCTTTGTTGTGTCTGTCTGGCCTGAGAGAGCAGCTCACGAGCTACAAGGAACTTCAGAGTTACACACTGGGCAGTACAGGATCTGAAAAATATAGAAATTAAAACCTAAGGCATCACGGTGACTCTGTTATTCCTCACCTGGACCCCAGCCTGCTCCTGGGAGCTTTTCTAAAGCTGATGCTCCCAAGCTGCAGCCCCTGGGAAAGCCGCCTGTCCCTCTGGAAAATCCCACACCCCCAGGTACCCTTGGAATCCTTCACTCCTCCAATTTCCTCCTCCAATTTCTCCACCCCCAGCAGGAAAGCTTTGGCTCCAGTGGGGATGAACAAACATTGCCGGAGTATTTGGGAACAGACTGAGATTATTTCCCAGCAGAGTTTCCCTGTGCTTTCCCTCAAGCCCTGCTGGCTTTGCCCTTCCAACACTCTTGGTTTCTGCAGAGAGAATCCTCCTCTTAATTAACCCTCCACTCAGGCTGGACCACTCCACACCCAGGCAACTCCTGCTCCTGCTTCTTCCTTCCCGAGCCAGCAGAAGGGCAAAATTCTCAGGGAAAGTGAATAAAAATGTCCCAGAAGTTGCTGTTCCCTTCCCAGCAGCATCTCCTGCTCCAGGTTCCCACAAACCCATCCTCACCCGAGCGTGGCACCGCCAACTCCCTCAGCCCTGCTCTGGAATTCTCCTGGTGTTTTTCCCCATTCTGAGCTGCACTTCATGACATTGATTCATTCCCTGGGTTTTCAATCTTCCCAGGAGGCTGGTGGAGCTCCGGGATGGACACCGGAGCTGAACTGCCTGGAAGGGCTGAGGAGGGGAAGCTCCTCCCGGGTTATAAATCCCAGATATTGGTAGTAAACCTTCCCTCTCTGGGCATTAAACCTCTCCAGCTTCCCAGTGAATTCCGAATCAGCAAGTTATGAATACAGAAATGAGGTTTCAGTAAGTGTCAAATATGATTCCCATAAACCCTGGTCACCGGGCCACCATATTTTGGAAAAAAAATATAAAATCACCTTTCTGAAGCTTCTTTGACCTTCAGCCACACACAGTGAGATATAAAACTGGCATTTCACTTCTGCCTTGAAAGAACCACATAAAATTATTAAGCTCTATGAAAATCTTGTCTTCTTTGGCAATCAGCGGGACAAAATGGAAATTCAAATAGAAAAAATAGACAATTACATACTACAGGCAATTTTCACACAGTATTTACGTGGTGCAAAGTTCATAAAATCATGTAGCAACTGTTCTGTTGTCATGCTGAGCTCCAGGTGATGGAGATAAAACAATTCAAGCAGCAGCTCGGCACTCTGGCATAAATTAGTTAAAATAATTTGCCTCCGTGCACTACAAAACATGAACATTGAATAGAAAACGCTATTAAAAATTTATGCAGTATTTCCTGGCTGAGCTTTACGTGAGTTATAATCCCATCAGGAGATCCTTGCAGATATCGCCGTGATCCGAGCTCGGGGCTGACTCACGGGAGGAGCTGAGTGTGTTGGGTGATTATTGCAGCCTTTCGGAGCTGAGTGTTTTGGGTGATTATTGCAGCCTTTCCTGGCTGAGTGTTTCGGGTGATTATTGCAGCCTTTCGGAGCTGAGTGTTTTGGGTGATTATTGCAGCCTTTCGGAGCTGAGTGTTTCGGGTGATTATTGCAGCCTTTCGGAGCTGAGTGTTTTGGGGGATTATTGCAGCCTTTCGGAGCTGAGTGGTTTGGGGGATTATTGCAGCCTTTCGGAGCTGAGTGTTTTGGGGGATTATTGCAGCCTTTCGGAGCTGAGTGGTTTGGGGGGTTATTGCAGCCTTTCGGAGCTGAGTGTTTTGGGTGGTTATTGCAGCCTTTCGGAGCTGTTGCTGCCCAGCACAAACAGGAGCAGCAGGATAAATGCAGGCTCTGGAATGCGGATGTAATTTCCAGGGCCGGCGCTGTAGGTGGACTTCCACTGAAATATTCATGATTTACGTGTTAGCAGCTCCGATTAATTGCCATCCATAATTAATCTGCCCCGCGGAAAGCAGCTGTTTGATAAACACGGGATGTGTTGGACATGCCCCCTTCGTTTGGAGGGTGGGATTTGTTTATGGGGCAGTCGGGAGCACAGGAACAGCGCTCGCCACACAAAAATCCCCGCTCAGCCCGCGGGCTCTGCTCTGTGATCACCCCCAGAGCTGGCACACAGCTCCTGCCCCAGCACCCGGCCCCTCTGATCCCAAATTCCAGCCCTGGCACTCTGGGTGTGCTCCCAGAGCTGGCACACAGCCCCTGCACCCAGCACCCACCTCCTGCACCCAGCATCCAGCCCCTGGGACTCCCAAATTCCAGCCCTGGCACTCTGGGTGTGCTCCCACGGCTCAGGCCTTGATCCTGTTAGGGATCTGTGGAGATGGGGATGGGCAGCTGGATCCCACAGCCAGATCCCACAGATGGATCCCACAGATGGATCCCACAGCCTGATCCCACAGCCGGGGCAGCCGGATCCCACAACCCTGAGCTTTATTTGCCTGTAGGGCGAGAGCTTTATTTGCCTGCCGCAAACAACCCTCAGCATCTGCCCACGCCCCCCTCATTAACCCCCCCTTCCCCGCTAATTAGCGGCACGGGCAGCAGCACTCCCGGGCTGGGAACCTGCGGGCACCCGGGATAACCGTGGCCGCAGTGGGGTGGACATTTGTCCCCTCTTCGTGTCCCGGGAGAGGTGCGTGAAAAACGAGGTTCACTCTCCTGTGAGAATTTAAAAGTTTAATAAAAGGACAATAAGGGACAGGAACAATAAAGCAAAAGGTACAGCGCTGGGTACCCCTGGCTCCAGCCAAGAGCACCCCTGCTATTGCAGAGACACCCTTTACATACCTTTACTGTTAATGCATATTCATAAACAATTATACATATTCAAACCTTTCCCCCAAACTAGTTTATATTTTTTAGGAACTGTTTAGCATGGCCCCTCCTGGGGTCTGCCTTTTTAGAGCACAGGCATTTTTTGGCTGTGGTTTTGGTCAGTTTTTATCATCACCTCCAGCTTGGGCCTTGGTCTGTGATGTTCACAGAGGTTTTTGCTGAGAGCTGCAGGTCAGCAGCAGGAGTCTGCATCTCACCTTCACTGGGTGTTCTCCAACCAAGCAGACAGCTCAGTTACCACAAGCATAACTACAGCAGCTATTTTACTACAGAAATAAAGGCATTCGTTATTGTTACAAAAAGAAAAACCCTACATCTTTATAGCAAAGCTACTTTAACATTATACAACATTTACGTAATTATTTGCGAAAAGCCAATACTACAATAAGCATTTATAACAGGTGGCACAGGGAGCTCCCGGTGCCTGCCCGCCCCAGGGTCCACGGGCTGGGATCCCACATGGAAAAACGGCCCCACACAGCAGCACCGGCTCTGCCTGGGGTCCCGGGGGAGGCTGCGAAAATCCCGGCTGCTGGTGGCTCCGCTGGGCTCGTCCCCCGCATTTCAGGAGCTTTTGGGATGTTTTCCTTACTCCTCCTATCACCCTCCCTGTGCCGTGTGCCACTGACTGGGAAAGGAGTTAAAAATAAAGCTGTGCTATTAAGCAGGAGGAAAACACTCATTTAAGTGCTATTTATACGCCTGTCGAGACTGTTCCTGGAAATGCTTCGGCAGCTCCAGCTCCAGCCGGGCACCCAGGGAGGGAGGAACTCAGCAGCTCCTGGATGTTACTCACACACAGCCACAGCCCTGGGCCAGGCGGGAGTTGGAAATCTGCTCTGAGGGGAAGAAACTGAGGAAACACGATCCAGGGCAGTGGTGGAGGCCAAGATCCTCAGAATCCCGGGATCCCTGAGGTTGGAAAAGCCCTCCCAGCCCATCGATGCCCACCCTGTCCCCAGCCCAGAGCTCTGAGTGCCACCTCCAGCAATTCCTTGGGCACCTCCAGGGATGGGCACTCCAAACCTCCCTGGGCAGCCCCTGCCAAGGCCTGAGCACCCTTTCCATGGGGAAATTCCTGCTGCTGCCCACCCTGAGCCTCCCCTGGCCCAGCCTGAGGCCGTTCCCTCTGCTCCTGTCCCTGTTCCCTGCCAGCAGAGCCCGACCCCCCCGAGCCCCCTCCTGTCAGGGACTTGTGCAGAGCCAGAAACACAGAATTGATTCGGTTGGAAAAGACCTCCAAGATCATCCAGTCCAGCCACCGACCCAGCACCACGTTCAGCACAAAGCCATGGCCTCAAGCACCTCATCCATGTGGTTTTTAAGCACCTCAAAGGATGACAACCCTGCCCTTCCTGGATGACTCCACCACTGCACTGGGCAGTCTGTGCCGGGGCTTGACAACCCTTTCAGTGAGGAAAATTTTCCTCCTGTCTGATCTAAACCCCAAAGGTCATCAGCCCTACCATGAGGAGGTTGTCCACCCACCAGATAAGGAGAAAATCTTCCCACGGGAAGGCTGAGAAGTCCCAGCAAGCACAGCCACACGCACTGACACTGCAGCAGTGGGAACCAGCGGGGCAGTTTGGGTTACTCAAATTCCAGAATTCCAGACTGGTTTTAGTTGGGAGAGACCTTAGAGCCCATCCCATCCCACCCCTGCCATGGCAGGGACACCTGTGTCTGGGAAAACACAATAAAGATGATCTCACACCTGCCAGGTTCAGCAGAAAGGAGGGNGAACAGCCCCAGCTGCTCTGGGCGATGAAGATTTCGGACTTTTAGGAAGGTCTCTCCGGTTCTGGGGGATCAGCACCACGGAGAGCAGCCTCCTCACCAAAGCCAGGCTCTAGCGCTTTCCCAAAAGCTGTGGAGCACCCCAGGCTGTCCCTGCCTTCTCCAGGGACAGTGCGCGGGCAATGCCAGCCCCTGCCTCCCAGCAGGAGCCTGGGCAGTGACCACAGCCCCGGGGTGAGCTGGAATGGGGACTGTTGCCCTGGTTTTTGCTAAAGCCTTCTGTTTTAACCTTGGAGTCAGAATTCTTTCTCACACAGTTTCATGTAAATAATGGCCAATGTTTACTTGACGGTATTTTCTGGTTTTCATTCCTTTTGTGATAAGAGAACTTTGATGAGCATCTTTTTTCTCCAGTGGGATTGAGAAGGAAGTGCCATGTCCTCCAGTCCCTGGTGGAGTTGGGAACTGTATAAGAATGTGAGATATGTCAATAATAAAGTCTTTCCCCTCCTTTCTGCTGAACCTGACAGGTGTGAGAGCGTCTTTATTGTGTCTTCCCAGACACAGGGGACAAGGCCACGGCCACCGCTCAGCAGCCAGGAGCAGAGTGCCAAATAAATCGCTGGCAATTAATCCTGGGAGCAGCTTCCATCCCAAAGCTTGTTTGCATCCATCACGGCCTCGTTATCAGAGGGAAGAGCAAACTCACCAAAACACACCCCAATTAAGTGCTTGGAGCTCAATGAGGCTTCGGCTCCCACTTCGGTTCTGCCGCACTCTCCGAGTGCCAGGGAAACCTTTTGAAGTAGCCAGTGATTATTTTAACAATTCGACTTATTTTCAAACGATTTACCCAGGAAAATAGCAATTTCTAACTTCCTTGGACTCATTGAACCCAAGTGCTCTAATCTGTCATGTAATTAAACTACTCATTAAGACTTTTCCTGGCTGGAAGAATCAAATCTCGGAGGCACCTGACCTTCGGGCATTTCAGCCTTTCACACTCCACTTACCCAGTTGTCTTGAAATTGCCTATTAGTGACTGCCTGGGCTTTCCAAGGAGTATTTGGAGGGGAAGACGTAATACTAAATAAATCTGTTCCTAATAACCCCACTTCTTTTTAATTCCAGAGTCCTGACAGGGAATGCAGCCTCGCTCCCTGTAGGTGTGCTTTGCCAGCTTAATTAATTGCTCCCTGGGAAAGCCTGACAGAGGCACCACTCCCTTTTGGTTTTCAACAAAGGGTTGAGATCAAGGGAGCCTGTGGGGAGATCAGGAGATTCTCCCAAGCTGTTGCCACCGAAATCTGCTGAGCAGACAGGAATGTGCCCCTCCAAAATATCATAAATTGAGTTTGTGGATAGCTGAGGATAGAAACCTCTGGCTTTGCTTTATCCAGCAGAAGGGTCTGTCCCACGGGGTTACACCAAAAATGGGGAAAACTTTCCCAGCCTCTCCCAAACTCTGCACAGCCTCTGTGTGTCGCCTTGTTTTCTGTAAGCCTTCTGTTTTTAACCTTGGAGTCGGAATTCTTTCTCACACAGTTCCATGTAAGTAATGGCCAATGTTTACTTAACGGTATTTTCTGTTTTTCATTCCTTTTGTGATAAGAGAACTTTGATGAGCATCTTTTTTCTGCAGTGGGATTGAGAAGGAAGTGACATGTCCTCCAATCCCTTGTGGGGTTGGAAATTGTATAAGATGTGACATCTGTAAATAAAGTTGCTCTTTCCCCTCCTTTCTGCTGAACCTGGCAGGTGCGAGAGCGTCTTTATTGTGTTTTCCCAGACACAGGTTTCCTGCTCTGTGGCAGCGACTGATCTGAACCTCCCCTTTGTTAACCTGGCTCAGCAGCTCCTGCCTGGGATCAGAGTTCTCCGGGATTCCCCATGGAGCAGCCTTGGGAAGGGTCAGCACGGCCCGGGCTGCTCTCCCTGCCCAATTAACGGGAGCACAACGAGCTCTGCTGCTGCTCCTGGGCCATCCCCACCTCGCCACCCCCGGGCTCCTGCTGTCCTGCCCCTGACAGACGGGGTTGAGACACCACCATTAAATGATGTTTAAATTGGGCTCACAACGACCACGGTTTGCTTGGGTGGCTGGAAGATCCATGCTCCTGCTGGCTGCTCCTGACATAATCGTTTGTGGGAACTAATCAGAGGAAAACACTGCAATAAAGTGTCTGAGCTCCAACAAAAGGAGTTTAAAAAAAAAAAAGCCAAACAGAATTGGAAGGCATCACTGCCATTCCCAGGACATTATTTATACCCATATCTCGCTTTAGTGCATCATCAGGTACCTTGAAGTAATCAAAAGGAAAAGATCATTAAGGAAAACAATCTGCAGAGCCATTAGTCTGAGTTTTGAAGGAGTGAAAGGATGTTCTGGCGTGGCAATGATGAACTACCCGAATGAACAATGAGCAGAGACAAGATTCTGCTTGAAAGGCCACAGTCAGAAGTGCTGGATCAAATAACAAGGATTTCTTCTGAGTTCTTGGAATTTTTTAGTCTGATACGGAGGAAGAAAAAAATTGGGAACTAATCAAGCACGGGAACAGTGTGGGACAAAGGGGGTGGAACAAAATGAGCTTTAAGGTCCCTTCCAACCCAAACTATTCCGTATTTTCCACTGGTGAGGAGAAAAATTCAACACAGGGGAGGCAGAGGCAGCTGGGCTCCAGGGAAAGGTGGAATTCAGCCACGAGGAGGTGGAAGCAGAGCAGGGTGAGGTGAACTCCAGGATCCTGCAGCCCCCGCTGAAGCAGGAGCACTGAAATCCCCTGGCAGGGGAGCACAGCCTCCCCCAGCCCCGGAGATCCTCGTGGAGCCACAGGAGGCTGGGAATGGTTTCCATGGGCAGCCTGGGCAGGGCTGCAGCAGCCTGGCCAGGGAATTCCCAACCTAAAGGGGTTCTCAGCCATTTGGGACACAGGGACATGGCTTTAGGGGGATTAAAACCTTAGAAGGTGAACTAAAAAATCTGAACTACACGAAATTTCAGGGTCTAATTACCAAACCTGAAGGAGGAAGGCAGGAGAGGAATTAAGAGCCAGGTTTTTTTGCTTTCTGACTTATTCCAGCTCTGTTTTGCCAAGGGCTGGCGCTCAGTGGAACATCAGAGGGGAGCACAGCAATGTGAATATTAACAGCACCGGGAGGCGGGGGATACGTTCCGAGGCAAAGATGAAAGAAGGAAATGCAGTTGTTCACCTTCATCTTTAATGGTACCCAGAGCCAGACCCTACATTTCGAACAGGCACATTTGGTTGAGCTACAAAAGTCAAAACGCTTCAAAGAAATGAAGAGAATGTGCTCAGTGCAGGGGCTGCCCCAGCTCCTTCCACGCCCGGTGAGGGGGGCCAGGGACAGTCCTGGCAGGGTGGGATGGGCACAGCAAATCCTGTGCCCAAATACAGAACGGGGGTGTTGCCCTGGTTTTTGCTAAAGCCTTCTGTTCTTAACCTTGGAGTCAGATTCTTTCTCACAGTTTCATGTAAATAACAGCCAATGTTTACTTAA
>VYXC01006936.1:56522-75112 GCA_013397175.1 Platysteira castanea
GTGAGGTAGACTGCTTATCTCCATCAAAAGACCCCCGAGGAAGAAGAGGAGCCTTCCTCAGTGCGCCCACCGACCACCGGGACATACAGCGAATGCATGGCATGCATGCTAATGATATTAATGACTGCCGAGAAATAATTTGGATAACCACGCCTGTCCCAAAGAATGTAATGAATATTCATGATTTAACCCATAACAGTGTGTTGTAAGGAGCACCGGGGTGTGTGTTCGGAGGAGCGATCCCCCACACACCTAGCCCCAAATAAAGCAAATCCCCACTGCTCTGACTCTGTCTCTGAAGTGTCCCCTGGCCTGGTTTGGGCCAATTCATTCTCCCCACCAAGGACAGACGTGGAGAAGTTCCCCAGCTTTCCAAGCTCCCAGTTTTTGCTGGAGCTGCAGGACAAACATTTCTCCCTGCAGAAGGTCAGTGTTTGGGCCTGGCACAGGTTCCCAGCTGCTCCCATTGATTGGGGTTCGAGGGCAGAGCAGCAGGAGCTGCACCCTACTGATAAAACCACTTCACCTGCACGCTTGGATGGCTCTGCCTGCCCCCAGCCTGGCAAAACTTCCACCAGCCAGAAGCCAGCCCTGGCCAGTTGCTAACCAAATCGTGACCCTGGGGGCTGTAACCTCTGAAATATTCAGCCCCCGAGCTGATAAAAGCCAGCCTTTGCTTCATTCCTTGCCAAATGTTGGGGTGGATTGTTGCCCTGGTTTTTGCTAAGCCTTGTGTTTTTAACCTTGGAGTCAGATTCTTTCTCACAGTTCCCTGTAAATAATGGCCAATGTTTACTTAACGGTATTTTCTGTTTCTCATTCCTTTTGTGATAAGAGAACTTTGATGAGCATCGTTTTTCTCCAGTGGGATTGAGGAGGAAGTGCCATGTCCTCCAATCCCTTGTGGAGTTGGGAATTGTATAAGAATGTGACATATGTAAATAAAAGGTTTTTCCCCTCCTTTCTGCTGAACCTGGCAGGTGTGAGAGCGTCTTTTTTGTGTTTTCCCAGACACAGTGGATCATAAAGTGGAATATTTTACCCCGGCCCGGCTGCCTTTGCCTGCAGGGCGTTCCATGGCAGTGCTGCACGGACAGAAGTTACCCACAAGTGGATTTGCCTCTTTCTCCTGCCCTGTGTGCTGCTTCCAGCTGAAGTCAGACCGTGCACGTCCAGCTCAGCACAGGAAACGTGCTCAGCAAAGACAAAACTCCTTCAGTTCTGTGCTCTCTCTGTTGTCCCAACCATGGCTTTGCTCCCACAGCAGCAGAGAACCAGGGGAGCTCCGGAAGGAGTTTGCAGCAGGCCCAGGGGTTCCCCAGAGGTTCTGGAAGAGCTCAGGTAGGTTCTGTGCCCCTGTATTTTAAACATGAGAAGGTGGGAACAACAGGTCACCACCAGCACCTTCTGCCCTGAGAATTACCCAGCCCCAGCAGGAAACCTCCATCCCCTGAGCCACGGCCTCTCCCGGCCTTCCCGGCTCTCCACAGGCACGAGGAACCTGCTCCAAAACCACCACTGGCAGCTCCAGCAGAGGGAATGGGATGGAGTTAAGTAAACATTGGCTATTATTTACATAAACTCCGTGAGAAAAATTATCTGACTCCATATTACCACAGAAGGCCTAGCAAAAACCAGGACAACATGGGACCCCACAGCTGCTCCTGCCTCAGGGCCTGATGCTACGCAAGGCATCACCCACTTGGAATCCTGTCCCCAAAACAGAATCCTGGAATGGTTTGTGTTGGAAGGGACCTGAAATCCCACCCAGTGCCACCCCTGCCATGGCAGGGACAGCTCCCACTGTCCCAGGCTGCTCCCAGCCCCAGTGTCCAGCCTGGCCTTGGGCACTGCCAGGGATCCAGGGGCAGCCACAGCTGCTCTGGCAATTCCAGCCCAGCCAGGAATTCCCAATTCCCAATCTCCCACCCATCCCTGCCCTCTGGCACTGGGAAGCCATTCCCTGTGTCCTGTCCCTCCAGCCCTTGGAAATGGCCTCCACTTTTCCTGTGGGGTCTCTTCAGCTCCTGGAGGGCCCCAGTTAGGTCAAACCTGGTCTTACACCTGCTCCCCTAAATTATTAATAACATTTCCTTCTCTAAATCTTCCATAGAAATTCTGCCCATTCTCAGCCTTGCCTGAGGATTTCTTGCCACACACACAAAGCACAAAATATCCCAAAGACGTGGCAGCCACGCAGGATTCTGGCAGCAGATTTCAGCTTTCAGAGCCTGGCACAGACGCAGGCTGTGCTCGCTGAGGGGGCTCTGCTCCCCCACACAACCTCCTTAAAATCCAGAGGAACTCCTGCTTTAATTCACAGAAATTTAATGAAAATATTGCTTTGGAGATGAGAGTTAACTTTTGAATGCTGTGGATTCCTTCATCTGACGAGGGGAAGTGTGCCTGCCATGACAATCATTTCATGGAGCCATGCGGGTAAATGTCAAGGATTTGTAACTCTTTATTGATGCCGTGCTTGCAAAACACTTCAATGATCTTTTTTTTTTAATATCTGAATTTTCAGTGCACTTCACCTGCATGGCTCGGTGCAGTGGTGAACCAAGGAATTTGCAGTTTTCCCCATTCCTCGTTTAGGAATGGGGGAAACTGCAGGAGATTTATTCCTGTTCTGGTACCACAAAAGGAAAATTGAGGAGATTTATTCCTGTTCTGGTACCACAGAAGTCAGGGAGAGCTCCCTGAGGGGCTGAGCCCAGCCCTGCCCTCAGGCCACAGCGAGGAGCAGCCTGGATAACAATTCCCTGATGGAATCTCCAGGCAGAGCAGAGGTTCCAGCACAAAGATTTTCAGCCGTGTCCATCCCAAGGATCAGCATTTTTGGGATATTTCCACGTTCTCCCCACACACCTCACCTCTAACTCCAGTCACCCCTGTCCTTCCTGTCCTCACCACACTCAGCTCTGCTGGGATCCTGCAGCTTCCCACGCCTCCATCCCCCAAAATACCAAATTTTTGGCTGCTCCAGAGACACTTCTCCATCAGGCTGTGTTAAAATATCTATATTTTCCACATAAATTTCTCTCCTGGTCTGATCCATGTCCATCTGACCCAGCCCCATTTATTTCCATTTTTACCCAAGTAAATCCCAGCTCTTTTCCTCCAGCCCAGACAGCCCAGGAGCAGCCAGGCATCACCCAAACCCGTGGTGCTCACCTGCAAATGTTCTCCAGCCCTTCCAGAGAGCAGAAATTCAAGGAATTCCCATCTAACCACAAGCATGGGGAACTTTCCCTGAGCTTATAGAATCCAGGGAAGCCCACACCTGGATTCAGGAGCTGCCCACTGCAGGAGCTGCTCCTGCTGGCCCCATCCGCACCTTCACCTCCAGACAGCAAAGCTGTGCAAGAGTTTATAAATTATTCATTTTGGTTGGAAATGGGATCTTAAAATTCATCCATTTCCACCTGGGACACCTTCCTCTATCCCAGATTTTTTAACCATTTTTCCTTAACTTTTCCATCCTGGTTTAACAGCTGCTCTCTGGCCAAACTCCTCGTGCAGGGCTGGAACACCTTTGGTCCATCCAGCTTTGTCCCCTGCTTTGTCCCAGCCCATGGGAAAGATGGGAAGTGCAGGAGCAGCCCCTACAGAGTTTCCACTTCCCCCAAATATTTGCTGTTTTAGGGAAAATCCCCGTGCCCAGAGACAAGTGAGGATAAAATATATTTAAATGAAATCCAAAGGCTTGAAGGAGTTTATTTTTAGCAAAGCCAGCTGGGGTTTGAAATTTGGGTTCCAGGGGAAATCCTGCAAAAAGCAAGGCATGAGCAGAGGAATAGGAATCAGAAAGGAAAGTTTTACTTTAGAATACTCCTGCAAGACAAATAATTTGGGGGAAAAATCTGGAGGATATCAAAACACCAGGAGCTGTTCCAATTTCCACATTGTTTCCACTCACACCCCCAATGTATATTTAATAATAAAATGTTATAGTGCAGTGAAATCAAGCAGCCCATTTGGAACAGAACAAACGGTCTGAAAGAAGGCACGACGTGGAAAAGTTTTTAAAAGATAATGTTAGAAATTCCCCTTGCCCCTCCCCAAATTTAGGTGCTGTTTTCCATGGATAACCCCCCCTGCTCCTGCTGTCGGCTCCGGAGGCTGCAGAGCTGCGACAGCACTGAGCTCAGAGCATTCCCTGAACAAAAGCAAAGCACAAACAGAAATATTTTCTCTCCAGAACCTTCTGATCCACAGAACTGCCCAGAGATTTCCAGGGTTTGTCATTCCTGCCCTGGCACAGGGAAAGCCTGGCATGAATCAGGAGAAATTCAGTGTTTGTAACCAAAGCCAAGGAAATAATTTTTATTTTATTCCTGAGCTATCAGACCCAAACAGCTTCGATCATTACCGCTTCTCCTTTGTTTCTTGGGCTTAGTTTTCCCTTCTTTAGAAGAGAATTACTTCCAAGGCGTCCAAACTCCTGCTGCAAAGCCAGGTAGGCTCTGCCAGGAGAGGAGCTCCCGGGGGCCCTTTCTGCCCCCGTTCGCATCCCCCGGAGCACCAAGGAGTCTGCTCAGGGCCTCCCCCTCCTTCAGGGAGGGGAGAGAAAACCCTTCAGGCTGCTAATACTCATTTGAAAGCCTTCTTCAAGAGCCAGTGACCTAAATAGAGCTGAGTTTCCTGGATTTATCCCGACGCTGCTGCTCCCAGGAGATGTGAGCGCAGACTCCGTCCTGCTGTCCTTGGGATAACAGGAGGAACCTCCGGCTGCGAGTTCAAAAGCGGGGACTGAAGCGATGCACAGGGACAAAATTATCCTCTAGGAGCCTTTAAAAGATTAATTACCGCTCTTCCATTAGCCAGTACATCTGAAAAGCATTTTGGGAATGCTGAGGGGCCTTTTCTGGCTGCTCCTCCGAAACCCCGTGGGAAGGGGCAGCCCCAGTCCCACAGCGCTGCTCGCTCTGCCCTGCTCCATCCCCAGGAGCGGGGCTGGGACCACCCTTGTATAGGAGAAAGTGAGTTAAAGAAGGATGTTCTGGACTAAAGGCTGCTCTTAAAATGCTGTTTTATTGCAGAGTCAAAGCGACAGCAGGCCAGGGGAAGGGCACACAGGGCTTTGCCTTACAGCTCAGCTGCAGCGTTAGGCTTGGCCTCAAGCCTGAAGCCAATTTCTGTTCAGATTACAAGACATTATATGTTGCCCTGGATTTCTGTAAGCCTTCTGTTTTTAACCTTGGAGTCAGATTCTTTTCACACAGTTTCATGTAAATAATAGCCAGTGTTTACTTAATGGTATTTTCTGGTTTTCATTCCTTTTGTGATATGACAACTTTAATGAGCACCTTTCTTCTCCAGTGGGATTGAGAAGGAAGTGACATGTCCTCCAATCCCTTGTGGAGTTGGGACGTGTATAAGAATGAGATAATGTAAATAAAAGCATTCCATTTTCCTCCTTTCTGCTGAATCTGGCAGGTGTAAGAGCCTCTTTATTGTGTCTCCCCGGACACAATTATATACTTTTCTTGTTGACTATCTTAATACATAATGACCAATCAATAACATCCACAATACCTATACATTTGCCTATAACCTATCATAAGTTTTAACATTTCCATATTATGTTAGTAACTATCCAATCACATGAGTTAGTAGTTATATTTTAAGCTTAACCTGTTTTTCTATTTTCTAACAGTGGAAAATTCTTAGACCTTTATTCTGCCTTCCACATCATCATGTCTTGTTTGCCCGTGGTATCTTTTTGCTTGGTAAAAACATGCTCTTTATTTACTTATATTCTTCTTGAGACTTATTTACTTGCTTAAAAACATGCTTTTCCTTGCAGTCAAACAAATCCTTTGCTCTAGCCGTAAAATCTCCTCCCAACTCATCAGCAACCTTTGAGTTCTCAGCCACCCAGGACCACTGGTTCAGCAAAACTTCTTTTACTCTGTATCAAAACTTGCTTTCATTTCTCTTTCTTCCTCAGTATCTCCATTCGAAAACCTTTCTGTCAGACTTACATTGCTATGAAACTTTCCTGTCAAACTTTCATTCTCCCCAACATCTTGGACCCAAATGGAGCCCGGGTCCATCTCTTTTCCTCTTTTTTTGGAAGGAAATTAGTCAGGGACCATGAGGGCCATGGCTGTGACAGCTCCCAGGGGCGCAGCTGATGGGATGAGCTCCGACTGCCGCCGCCTGAGCGGGGCCCACTCCTGCAGTCCCCGCCGTCAGCGCCTGGGTGAAGTTAATTAAATTAATTACCGACACATCAGCTCCTTCCACAGACACCCCTCCCCAGGATGGCACTGGGACAGCAGCTCAGGGATGTGCAAAATCACCTGGGTTTAACTGCTGGGGGTGCAGGGAGCAGTGACTGCACCAGGAGGCACCTCCAAAGCTCCAGCCACCCGCAAAGGGATCAAAGTAAACAAATCACTTCTCTTATCCCCCAGCTCACACGGAGAGGTCTGCAGGTTTTCACTGTGGGATAACACAGGGGCTGTTTCCTCTGGGTTCCGTGTCCTGCATCCCGAGCTTTCCTAGGAGGGAATTTTCCATGCAAAATGAGACAAAAGCCCCTTGGAGGGCCTAAAGGGGCTCCAGGAGAGTTGGAGAGGGACTGGGGACAAGGGCTGGAGGGACAGGACCCAGGGAATGGCTTCCACTGCCAGAGGGCAGGGATGGGTGGGAGATTGGGAATTGGGAATTCCTGGCTGGGCTGGAATTGCCAGAGCAGCTGTGGCTGCCCCTGGATCCCTGGCAGTGCCCAAGGCCAGGCTGGACACTGGGGCTGGGAGCAGCCTGGGACAGTGGGAGGTGTCCCTGCCATGGCAGGGGTGGCACTGGGTGGGATTTGCAGCCCCTTCCCACCCAACCCATTCCAGGATTCCCTGTCAGATCTGGCTGCAGCCCAGCTTTGGGCAGTTTGGGCAGCTCATCCCTCTGCATCTCCAGCAGAGCTCCCAGGAGGACCAGAGCCAGGTTTAATTTGTGAGAGGTCATCAAGGCTTTGAGAACAAAGCTACAAATCCCTTTGAAAAATAAAAATTAAACCCATTGAGCCTCACCTCGCTGATAAACTCTGAGCCAGGCAAGAGCTGGAGTTAATTATTCTGTTAAAGGCAGATTTTGCTGCGCATCCTTGGAATTATCTCTGCCACCCCCACACAGATCTTTGATAACGTTAATGAACTCCCAGATCTGGCTGTGGGATCACTTGGCTGCATCAAAATACTCGTGCTGGGGAGGGCTCCTTGGAGGTGATAAAGGAGGAAGCTCGTGGGTATCTGAGTGCCACTATCAAAGTGGGAAATCAGCTTCCAGGAGAACAGGAAAATGGATGCAGCCCAAAATGCAGATCAGCGTTCACGAAGCTGCTGAGCTAGAAACTGGTGCAGTGGTTTAAGGTGAGTTCCACAGGAATCTGGGCCTGGGAAATGGATGTTTCCCTAATCGGTGATTCCTAGGATTTTTAAGGTTGGAAGAGAGCTCCAGGGTCAGCAGGTCCACCTGCCAGCCCAGCCCCACCACGGCCAGCAGTGCCCCGTGTCCTCAGTGCCACATCCACAGCGTTTTGGACATTTCCAGGGATGGGGACTCCAGGGCTGGACAACCCTTCCGTGAAGGAATTCTTCCCAATCTCCAACATNTCCTTAATCACTCTGCAGCTTTCATTTTGCTTTTGGAGAGGTGAAACTTAAAGATTTCACTCTTTCCTCCTCTTTTCACTCCTCTTACTGAACTTTTCATCAAACAAAAATTCTGTGTTTTGTTCGGCTGCTGCCTGGTGTAATCCCCATTCCCAAAATTCAGAAATCATCCCCAGACAAGGGTCAGGAACACCTCAGGACATCATTCTGCCAACTGCACCTTCTGCAAACAACCCCAAAACCTCTGCAGGAAACTCCCCAGGGCTCCTCAGGGCCGTGCCACGTGTGCCACCACTCCAGGAACTCACCAGGAAAAACCATCCTGACCTTTCCTGCCCTGAAGTGCTTCCTCAGCCTCCCCTTCTTCCCGCTGGGGTTTTAATTCAGCTCCAACCCTGTATTTTTTATTCTTTTTTACAGTCTAGTTGCCCAAATTAGCTGCAGCGTGCTAAGATTAGCTGCACCAGAGCCACCTAATGAGATGCAAATCCTGCCAGCACTCTTCTGTTCATATCTCCCGGAATATTTCCCGTGGGGGCTGGGATTGGCTGGCACCTGGAATTCCCAGGTGTTCCTCACCTGCCAGGGTGAGTTCCAGCCAGACTGGACCACGCAGAGCAAGGTGGGGAACTTCTGCCCCTGAGTGAGGAAGGGAATTAGGGTGGGAAATGTTCTCCTGAGTAATTTCATCCAGCTGGGATCCCTGAGGCTGGAAAAGCCCTCCCAGCCCAGGGAATCCCAGCTGTGCCCAATGCCCACCTTGTCCCCAGCCCAGAGCTCTGAGTGCCACCTCCAGCAATTCCTGGGACACCTCCAGGGATGGGGATCCACCTCCCAATGCCTGACTGCACAAAGTCTGCAAGGAACTCACAGCCTCTGGATTTTTCCTTATTTTCAGAGAAAAAGTTGTTTTTTCTCTGCTCAGATCTTCTGTATTTGTACTCAATAAAAAAAGGGCCTGATTAATTCCTAAATTATTCTACCAAGTCACTTACATAATCCACTCATGCAATATCTATATCCTGTATTTCTGGTATTTTTAGGATAAGCTTGTTATAAGAATTTGTTAAAACACGAAAATGTGTTGGAGCAAATATTTTTGTACGACTCTTCCCAGAAAAAATTGGGAAAACATCACTTTTTTTGCCTCATAAAACCACATCAAGTGCCTGTAGCTGCCCATGAGCTGCTCCTGAGGAACACCCAGGGAGGGACAAACCAGCCCTTGGGGACACCTTTTCCCTATCCATGGGCTCCATCCTCCTCCCAAAACCTGAGTTCACGGCCAGAGTTGGCTACAAGAAGGGAAATTAAATCCCACATTTCCCCCACGGAGTGAAGAGCCTGCCCCAAGCACAGCCCCGTCCCCAGGATGTAAATTTGCTGCTTTTTGGGCCCTCCCCTGCAGGGCTGAGAGCAGCCCCGGGGGCTGCCAGATGTTCCCTGGGCACGGGGGAGCAGCTGTGCCAGGAGGGCTGAGCCATCTGCTCCTCTGGGATGCAGGGAAGCATCCAGAGGAGCTCATCAGGAAGGGATTAGAAAGAGGGAAAGAGCATCCCAGAGCCGGGGCAGCAGCTCCAGCTGGGGATGGACAGCTCCTCTCTCCCGCTTTTCATTTTCCACCACCAACTCCCTGAGAAAAATGAGGGGGAAACCACTTGGAAATGAGAGATTTCCCCAAATGCCTTCCTGTGCAGGGTGGGACCTGGGAACATGGAAGTTTTCCCTCCCCTCACTGTTAAATGCAGCCCTCAGTGTGCAGGGCAGCACAGAGCCTCACACACCCCACACTAACCCAGGAGTAGATTTGGGGTTTTGGGGGGATTTTTTGGGTTTTCTGTAATTCTGGGACCCGCTCATCTCAGAGGGTTGGTCTTGGGGCCAGCAGGGAGCCCTGTCCCAGGTGGAACCAAACCCAGGGGAGAGCACTGGGACGGCCCAGGGCTGCACAAAGTGTGACTTAGCCTGGAAGAAATCTCCTTCCAAACGGGTCTTTTAGGGTTTTTACCTTTTAGGGTTTTTATTGTGAAGAGGAGCTCACCACTCCCTGCCCTCGCAGCGGCTGCAGGGAGAGGTTTCTCGCCCTTTTTCCTCGGCTGTTCAGGTGCTCTGGCAGCTCTTCTGCCCAGGGACTCTGCAGGGCTGCCCCTCCCTGGCTGGGGCCCCAGCAGGGAAACAAGGAGCCCCCAGAAGGAATAAATATTCCCAGGGATTGGCCACAGCTGGGTCAGTGCAGGGCGAGCTGCTCCCATCCCAGCCCCGGGCTGCTTGCAGCTCAGATTTGGGGCAAAGCACGAGGATTTACAGTGTGTTAAATCAGAGATGGAGGGCTCTGTGAGCTTCCATCCATCCATCCATCCATCCATCCATCCATCCATCCATCCATCCATCCCCCATCCATCCATCCATCCATCCATCCATCCATCCACCCATCCATCCACCCATCCCTCCATCCCTTATCCATCCATCCATCCCTCCATCCATCCATCCATCCATCCATCCCTTATCCATCCCTTATCCATCCATCCATCCATCCATCCCTCCATCCATCCATCCATCCATCCCTCCATCCCTCCCTCCATCCCTCCATCCCTCCCTTTATTCCCTCTGCAACATCACCACCTCTCCCTCTCTGCCTTTCCCTCCTCCCCAGCCTCCACCCCATCAGCTGCTCCTGAGTTCATGGAACTTTCCCTGCGGATAACCAAACTGTTAATTTCCCTTGTCCTTTCTCTTCCTCCGTGCCCCGGACCGGGATGTTATTTCTCCTGGTACTCTTCCCAAATCTATAATTTTATTCAGCCCATCTGCTCCGACTTTAGCTCGCGCTCCTTTCATTTGCAGCTATTTGTTAAAGCACCAGAAATGCAATTGTTGCAAAAACACCACAGGTGTAGGAGATGCTTAACATAAAGAAAATAAAAATTCATCAAGGCAGGGTTTGAATAGTTTAAAATCAAAGTTTACCGCATTCAGCTGGAAAAAGGCGCAGAGAGGGGACAACCGAGGTGGAGTGAAGGTGCCACAGATGGTGGTGGCACAGGGGGACCCAGCCCCAGGTGCTGCAGAGGGCAGGGGAGATCTCCAATGCAGATTTGGGCAGGAACAGCTTCCAATAACTCCCCAAAAATGTTGGGCAATAGCTGGGTGTGGAGGGGACAATATTTAGGGGACAAACCCCCAGACCACTGGTGGTGACCCCAAAGGAACCTCAGCAAGGGGCAGAGGGAGCCCCTCACATCCCCAGGGTTTGAACGGAATCTTTCTCTCTGAGATGTCCAAACACCAGGAAACACAAACCAAGTTCATTCAAGGTGTGATTATCTCTTGGAAAATATGAATTTTTATGGCCACAGGGCTGGCAGCTGATTGAAATCTCCTGTGATGGTTCTGCTCATCCCAGTGCATAAACGAACGTCCCAGTGGTGGAGCAGGGCTCGTGACAATCCACCAGTGACAGGGACCTTTGGTGCCACACAGGGACCTTTGGGGCCACATAGGGACCTTTGGGGCCACACAGGGACCTTTGGGGCCACATGGGAACCTTAGGGGCCACATAGGGACCTTTGGGGCTGCACTGGGATCTCTGGGGCTGCACAGGGACCTTTGGGGCCACACAGGGACCTTTGGGGCTGCATGGGGACCTTTGGGGCTGCACAGGGAACTTTGGGGCCACATGGGAACCTTTGGGGCCACATAGGGATCTTTGGGGCTGCACTGGGATCTCTGGGCCTGCACAGGGACATTTGGGTCTCCACGGGGACCTTTGGGACTCCTCTCCACTCCTCCCTCTGCCCCAAACACCTTTCCCAAGCTCTGCCCCTTCCCAGAGCTGCTGCTCCACCTTTCCACGCTCACACCCGTGGCAGCAGCTGAAAATCCTCCTGCGGAGGGGAGTTAAACACAGAAACCAGGAAAATCCTTCCTGCAGAATCCCAGAGTTCTGCACTTTCCCGCTGGCAGCCCGGAGCAGGAGGAGCTCTGCCGGCTCCTGGGATGCGGATTCCCTGGGATGCAGCTGCTGTTTTTGCAGACACACTCCTGGCACCACAGCAAACATCGTCTGGAGCGCAGGCTGAGCTCAGCTCTGCCTCTCGGGTTTCACTCAGTTTGCTCTGCTCGTCCTCTGAGCTGAGCTGGGATCTCTCCTCCAGAATTAAACACCTGGATTGGGATCAGATCCCGTTCCTCTTGCAGCACACACATCCTTTGGAACAGAGGTCTCGTTCTGCTGGGGACAAAACTTCACATTCCCCAGGAAACGCACTTTTAAATTTGGTGTTTGAGGATTCCTACCCGAATATGGAAGAGGAAGGGATAAAAGGCACCAACATCATCTGCCAAGAGCATAACAGGGATGAGGAAAGGGGGAAACCTGAAGCAGAGAGAGGAGTGACCCGGCAAAGTGCCAGAGGGCAGGGATGGATGGGAGATTGTGAATTGGGAATTCCTGGCTGGGAGGGTGGGGAGGCCCTGGCACAGGGTGCCCAGAGCAGCTGTGGCTGCCCCTGCATCCCTGGCAGTGCCCAAGGCCAGGCTGGACACTGGGGCTGGGAGCAGCCTGGGACAGTGGGAGGTGTCCCTGCCATGGCAGGGGTGGGATAGGATGGGATTTCAGGTCCCTCCCAACCCAAACCATTCCAGGTTCTCTGGAGGAGGCTCAGCCCCACCTTTGTGCTGAACACCAGCACAGCCGGGAGATATTTGCCCACTCCAGGGAATAGGAAAACTCAGGGCTGGTACCAGACAGCACTGAAATTGTGCAGCTCCCCTTGGGGTCAGCTTCCCAAATTTACTCCCTAGTTCCCATCCTAACTTTCCACAAGTATTCTTGAGCAGGTTTATTTTCGAGAGCTGACTGCAGCTACCCCAAACAGGCCTTAGCAGCACTTAGCAGCATTCAGCAGCATTTAGCAGCGTTCATGTAGTGGTGTTTAGCAGCATTTAGTGGCATTTAGCGGTGTTTAGTGGCGTTTAGCAGCATTTAGCAGCATTTGGTGGCGTTCAGCAGCATTTAGCAGCATTTAGCGATGTTCAGCAGCATTCATTTAGCAGCGTTTAGCAGCATTTAGCAGTATTTAACAGCATTTAGCAGCATTCTGCAGTGTTTAGCAGCGTTTAACGATATTCAGCAGCGTTCATTTAGCAGTGTTTAGCAGTGTTTAACAGCATTTAGAAGTACCCAGCGGTGTTTAGCAGTGTTTAGCCAGCATTTAACAGCGTTCANATTCATTTAGCAGCGTTTAGCAGCGTTTGGCTGCATTTAGCAGCATTTAGCGACGTTTAGCAGCACTCAGCAGTGTTTAGCAACATTTAGCAGCGTTTAGTGGCATTTAGCAGCGTTTAGCAGCACTCAGCAGTGTTTGGCAGCATTTAACAATGTTCAACAGCGTTCATTTAGCGGTGTTTAGCAGCGTTTAGTGGCGTTTAGCGGCGTTTAGCAGCCTTCTAACAATGTCAGCAGCATTTAGCAGTGTTTAGTGGCATTTAGCAGCATTTAACAATGTTCAGGAGGGTTGATTTAGGAGCGTTTAGCAGCATTTAGCAGTGTTTAGCGGTGTTTAGCAGTGTTTAACAGCATTTAGCAGCATTCTGCAGTGTTTAGCAGCGTTTAACGATGTTCAACAGCGTTCATTTAGCGGTGTTTAGCAGTGTTTAACAGCATTTAGCAGCATTCTGCAGTGTTTAGCAGCGTTTAACGATGTTCAACAGCGTTCATTTAGCGGTGTTTAGCAGTGTTTAGCAGCGTTTAACGATGTTCAGCAGTGTTCATTTAGCAGTGTTTAGCGGTGTTTAGCTACTCTTGCCAAGAGCCTCCACCCCGTGTGAGGTATGGAAGCAGAAAGGAGACCCGCAGGGTAATTCCAGCCGAGCACGCCGGCCGGGCTCCTGCACAACCGAGTCCCTGATTCCGGCCTTGAACTGAGCTCATAGCAACACGAAAGGTCCCGTTCTGACAATGCCATCGATATTTCGGAGCTCCGGGGCTCGGTAGCTCCGTGCTGCTGAGCAGGGGAAGGCCTGGGGGGTTTGGGAGGGTTTCAGTTCACTGGCTCCTGCTCCCTCTGATGGATTCCCATTGATGTTCCTGTCCCACTGCTGTGCGCCCACAGAGATGCCCGGTATCCAGGAGGAGCAGGGGGCTGGCAGCATTCTGGGGGTTTATCCCTGATAATGAAGGGTGACTCAGCCCCGGGAGGATCCAGGAGCAGCATCCCAGTGCCAGAGGTGATTCCCATGCCCAGCAGGATGCGGGGACTCAGCATTCCTGGATGGAGGGACGATCCTGATCTGTGTGTTCCCCACCTTTGGATCAATCCCTGCCTGTGTGGGGCTCATTTTAACCCCAAACTCATCCAGTTCCCAACCATGTTTTGTCTCCTAGAGCAGCTGTGGCTGCCCCTGGATCCCTGCCAGTGCCCAAGGCCAGGCTGGATGGGGCTTGGAGCAGCCTGGGACAGTGGGAGATGTCCCTGCCATGGCAGGGGTGGGATGGGATGAGCTTTAGGGTCCCTCCCACCCAAACCATCCCGGGATTCTGTGTTTACCAGAATGAGCCGGGTTTGAACTCTCAGCAGCTGCACTTTGCTGCCCTCCCCTTCTCTTCCCTGCGAGCGCTGGGAGCTGCTGCTCCTCTCCGGAGCCGTTTCCATGGTTTTCCAACAGTTTGGAGCTTTCACATTAAGAAGTCTCTGCTTTGCAGTGCTGGGCGTGATGTTCTGGAGATGTGGGGTTTGCAGGGGATCCCAACCCCTTTTGTTTCCTCTCTCTGCTCTTTGCTTTTGCCGCTCCTCGTTTCAGTGCTGGTCATTTCCACACAGAACTGAACCCCGTCCCAAAGAGGCGGGCAGCGGGTTCTGGGAGAGCAGGAAAAGGAATCTAAAAGGGTTTTTTAGCAGTTCCGTTCCCATTCGAAGAGTGCCTGGCACTCCCAAATTCCACTCAGGCTTCCTGCAGGAATTAACCCTTGCCCACCGCCAAAGCCCCCAGATCTGTGCCCGTTATGGACGGGGCAGGGAAGGAGGAACCTCGGGAATGTCCGGGGAGGTTCAGTGGAGCTGTCCGGGGTGGGAGGGCTGGGAGAAGTGGGGAATTCCCAGAGCCAGCAGGGATCTGAGCATTCCCCAGGGAAAGCTGATTCCAAATGCTAAATAACGACCAAAATCTGTCCATAAATAATGCACAGAAATGGCTATAAAATAATGGATATCACAGACAATGCTATCGTGTGAGTGCACATAAAATACACAAAATATTCCGTGTACAAAAATAAACAAAAACGCTGTCTATAAATAATATATTCCATACTTTACCTTGCATTTATTACATTAATATTACATCTGTAATGCAGATCTGTACATTCCCTTTCCTTTGCAATGTGTATTCTAACACAGTTCTTTTACACACACACATATTTCTTTTTACCAAGAAGTAGAAACTTATTTCTATTATTTCTCATAGATATATATTTTTATTGCCTCGTATTTGTATATAAATCCACATTACACATAAATATAAAAACATGTGATGTGTAATCCAGACAATAATGCAAAGCCATTATTCACATATTGCTCTATATTTATGTGCTATGTGTGGTTTGTATGTGATGTAAAACTGATAGACATTATATATGTAATTATATCTATATAAAGATTAATTCAGATTCGGTTTGGGGTTATCTGTATTAAATACTCACATTTCTGTTCTCCCCCCAATGAGTATTCATTCCACTCAGAAAAGTCCATTTAAAAAATGGAGGTGCATGAAATATCCTCCCTTTGAAACCTCAAACAGATTTCTCTGCCCAAGTGTCCAAGGCCCCATTCCTGGGGCACTGGGACCAACACGGGACTGGCACTTTATGGGATTAATTTGGGGCTTGGGACACTTGGAACTCTTCACTGGTAAAAAAAAATAAATAAATAAAAAATTGTGAGCAAAGGGAAACAAGCTGAGATTGTCAATTTTTTTTTTCTTTACAATTTTGGCATTCCATGGGAATTTTAAAAATGGCAATTTTACTGACAGTGCAATAGGAGGGAAAAATCAATTTTATCTTAGATTCTCTTTTTATGGCTGATCTATCCATGCCCAGATCCGTACCCGTGTCTCACCTCCAGATCGATCAGACCTGGACAAGATTATTCAGACAGGGGTCATATCTAACCTAAAGCTACAGAATAATTTTCAGCTCTTCCTAATATTCCTGGGGATGCTCTCCTCACCCAGAGGGACTTCAGAGCATCCTAAATCCCGAAAAACTCCGGGATTTGGCTGTGCCTCACTGCAATAAACCCCAGGTGACAAAGGTGCAACCCACCCTTCCTTCCATCCCTTTTCCACGTCCCGCTGTGCCCCTGTGCTGGTTCCACAGCAGACGCTGCCTCCATCCCTGCTTCCCGAGCTGGGAAAACCCCGGGATCTTTTTGGACATGACCAGGATTAGTAATACATGAAGGAACATGGTGAGAAACAAAAAAATGGGATAAAGGAAATCCTGTTTTAAGACCTGCAGTGGAACGGCGGTGCAGGTACAATCCTTCACAAGCCTTTAAGCCTGGCAAGTGCTCCTCCTGCCCCCTGTGCTCCTTCCCTGCTTTCTCCAAACAAGCAGAGTTTTGCTTTGCTTATCTTCCCCTCCCTTCCTTTTCCAGAGGGAAACCCAGGCATCTTTACTCTGATATTCCTGGATTTGGCAGGGAGACTCAAATGAAACTCCTGGGCAGCTCAGCAGGAGGAATTGCAATTCCTGGGCCTCCTGAAAGGGCAGAGACTGGAAAATGAACACCCCAACTCCAGAGCAGGGGGGATAACCAATAATGACAGGAACCATCAGAGGGAAATCCTGAGGGTGCAGCTTGTTCCTCCAGGCAGTCAGGGGTGGGAAAATCACAGAATCCTGGGATGGTTTGGATGAAAGGGACCTGAAATCCCCCCCAGTGCCACCCCTGCCATGGCAGGGACACCTCCCACTGTCCCAGGCTGCTCCCAGCCCCAGTGTCCAGCCTGGCCTTGGGCACTGCCAGGGATCCAGGGGCAGCCACAGCTGCTCTGGGCAGTGACATTGCTGAGTCAAACCAGGGCATTTCCCCCACCCTGGGGGCTCCCCTGGGGGCTGCACAGCCACAGATGGGGCAGCACCCCGAGGTGGCACCTTGGGCACCTCCTTACCCACCCTGGACACTGGGGCTGGGAGCAGCCTGGGACAGTGGGAGGTTGGATTTAAGGTCCTTCCCACCCAAACCATTCCAGGATTCCAGGTCCAGCGGATACAGCTTCATCTCTCTCAGGTTTTTAGGGACGTGTGGCCCCCAGATTCCTCTGGCTGATGAGGTGAGGAGCAGCTGGACTCCAAGGAGTAACTCCACGCATCTCTCTGCTGCTGGCAGGGAATACTTTAAAGGGAGGGGAAGAACCCGTGTCGGGGAAATCAGCGTCCTCTTATCCTGAAAATGCCTCTCCCGTTTTCCTCTGAGCTCCACAAAACCAGTGGAACTGTCACTGCTGCAGTTGGGACTCTTTTTTTTTTGATCTGTGACACGAATTAATGCTGACACGTGGCTTTGGAGTTTTGCTTTTCCAGTCCCAGCACAGGCAAACAGCGAGCTGGGGCTTCTGCCTGTGATTTCGGGGGCTGATTAAAAAAAATCCCTTGCAAAGGAATCGCCTGCGAAGATGCAGTCCTGACTTCAGAGGCATCAAACAGGAAACATTGTTCTCTTTAGTGGAGGAACACTTTATTCTGACCCTTGTGGCTTCGTCACTGTTTTAGGGCTTTTTAATTCAAAAATAAATACATTCTGTCTCCGCACTCCGAACGCTTTCCTGGGAAGTTGTTCTTCTCCACACGTCTTTCTGAGGAATCTGACAGCTGAAGATGATTTGGAAGCAAATTCAAACCCTTGTGCTCTCTTGCTGGCAATCACCTCCTGAAGTGCTGGGAACAGTAGGAGGTGGAATTAATAATTCCCTTCCATCCTGCCCTTGCGAGGGGAGGGAAGGAGCTGCAGCCACGTTGTTTTAGTCCTCGGATTCGGTGGTTGGGCATCAAAGCAGAACTGAGAGAACTTTCCCCACGTTGTTCAGCATTAATTGGTGTCTGCTGTGCCACGGGGAGGGGAGGGAGCAGATGAAATCCTGGGAGAAGGCTGGCGATCAATCCTGCTCCTCGGAGGGATGGCGAGCAGGGGGTGGCCTCTCCCCTCGTGTCAGGTCCATCTTCATTCCCTCCCTGGGGTGGGGATACAATTCCCAGCCTGCTCGGATTGCCCTCAGCCCGTCTGGGTGGTGACTCCTTGTTTTTGGGAGCTCGAATTCATCTGGATCGAGATGGAGCTCCTGGAACGGGGATTTCAGCGTTCCTGTGCTGTTCAGCAGCAGCGCTGGGGAGGCGAAGGCGTTTGAGCAGCTCAGGGCAGTGCTGCAGCTCCTCCCCAGATGTTCCCTGCTCCAGCACGGGGCTGATTCTGTGTTTCTTCCAGAGGGTGAGTCCAGGAGCCCTTCATCCCGCAGAGTCCTGAGTCCCACCATCCCCCCAGCACCAGCAGAGCCACCCCTAAGCCACGTCCCCAGCTGTCCTGGTAAAGGCACAATAAAGGGAACTCTGACACCTGCTACATTCATCAGAAAGAGGGAAAAGAGAGACTTTATTTACATTTCTGATACTTTATAGGGTCCTCAACTCCACCAGGGATTGGAGGACATGTCACTTCCTCCTCAATCCCACTGGAGAAAAAGGATGCTCATCAAACTTTCTCTTATCACAAAAGGAATGAAAAACAGAAAAGACGGTTAAATAAACATTGGCCATTATTTACATGAAACTGTGTGAAAATTCTCTGACTCCGAGGTTATAACAGAAGGCTCAGCAAAAAACAGGACAACACCCAATTACCACGTCCAGGTGCCACTTCTGAAGTGGAACAAGATGGGCTTTAAGGTCCCTTCCAACCATTCCATGATTTCATG
>VYXC01006937.1:0-19521 GCA_013397175.1 Platysteira castanea
ACTTCAAGTGAAAATAAATCAATAGCTGAAATATTGATAAAGCCTACTTTTGCCAGAAAGGTAACTATGGTAATTGCAGTGTGGTACACAGAACATCAACGTGCCCTATGTGAAAATTTTTTTTAATAATTCTCTTTATCTTAGCATTTGGAATGTTTTTATGTTATATAGAAGACCCAGATTCTTTCTCAGCTCCATTTGAAAGAGAAGTCTGTTCTTGTATTTCCCAGGTTTCATCCCAATGTCTTCCTGGTATAAAGGGTGACAGTGCCACTGTCTTTGCTAATAGCTTCAAGTTTCTGTCTGCCTTAAAAATACCCCAAAAATCAGGCAATTATTTTATTCCTGACACATTCAGAGATAATTTAAATTTGGATGAATTGGAAAACAGGAGGTGGCTCCAGTGCCATCACTCAATGAGGAAAAATACTATGTGTTGTTTGATCCAGTGCCTACGTAATTAAGTGGACTTCGATGTCCCTTCCCTCTGTTCATGTCTAAAACTAGAAGACACAAATGCGGCCAAACAGTCTAGATGGAAGATCCTGGCCTGATTTAACTGCCACTCCCACAGTTCTTTGAATCGAAGTAAAGTCCCCTGTGTGCAAAAGCCAGCCTATCAGGGTATGGCTCTGTATCACATCAGCCAAAGATTGTTACCTTTTAATCTAACACAAGTATTAAAATTCCCTAAAACTACAACAAAGAATTTCTTACACTTCCTTAACTTCCAAATATAGGTATGAATTTTTTAGGTTTACTTGATTAAATACAAGCCAAAGCATTCAACCATTTATGTTCTTCAGGTCTATTTACTCTAGGGAAACTCAGCCACTGAAATTTAAAGGCAGTGAACCAAAACATGATGAACTGAAGCAATTTCAGTTGTGTTGACCATTGCTCCAGGTCATTGTAATTTAATGAGTAGTAATCCTATTTAAAATATGTTACAGGCAGCAAGGTGCCTGCTGGGAGAAAGCTGCTACGCATGAACAGATCAATATGCACTGCGTGCATTCGACCATTCAATAATCGATTCACCCTTGTTATGAGAAAATAAATGCTAAAGTCCTAGAAGTTAACGTCTATAGAAAGCATTTACAAGGCTATCAAATTATTAAAAGTTTTTATGGGTTCTTATTTCTTGCTTTTTGTTTTTAAATCTTTGGGCAGTACAAGATGTATCTCACAGCAACACCCAGTTAGCACTAGCTACTTGACTCCCAGTTTCATCCTAGGCTTGAAGAATGAAGTTTTGATTCAAAGACTGCTATTACTTTGAGTGAGGAAACCTGGGGATGAAGTAAACTTTTTCCAGTTTAAAGAATTTTAATGCAAACTGCTACAACTACCTTGCCAGTCTTTTTTGTTTGGTTTGTTTTTTTTAATTAACATATTTTCTTTGGATCTGTTTCTTAAAAGAAATTGGTATTATACTTTTAAAGTTAGCATCATAGACTCAAAAACTATCATTTTAATTGTCGGTCTTTTTTTTTTTCAATTATTATAAAATTGTATGTTAGAAGAGTGCCTGTTCAGTGCCTTTGGATTCCTTGGCTCAACTTGACTGATCCTGAGGCCGGATCTCAGGGCAAGTTTGCTATCTACAGTCAGCTGCAGAGCTCTCCTGACTCTATCTTTCTGCCAACCTCCCCAGTAATAAAGGTAAAAAGTGCAAGGACATGCAATATGGAAATGGCCCTGAAATCTATGTCCTCTGCATGTCTTACATAGGTTTCTGACAGTGCTTTGCAATGACCTTCATCAACATAAAAAATATGGACTGTGTCTTTTTGTAATAGGACAAGCATTGCTGCTTCAAGAACAGAAAAATATTGTAGTCAGTATAAAGACAAACTTTAAGTGATGTTCACGCCACCAGATTCAAAGATGTTCACACTTTGAACACCTAATTTCAGGTCTTATGCTACTGTGGGTTTCAGGTCACTGACAAAGACCAACATTTCAGCTACAGCATTAATCTATCTGAAACACCCAGATCCAGCCTTTCACATGTTATTTGTTTAATTTTTAATAGCCAAAATATTTTACGATACTTATGCTAGTGAACATTTCCAAAAAGTGATGATTGAACTACCTGTTCACAAGGCATCCTAGAAGTATTTGTAACAGATTGAATCTCTCATAGCCAAAATCACAAATATTAAACTGTCAATTTCACATGTCCCATCTCATCCTTTCCACAACCAGTTGCTAACAGTGTTTTTATGGCTATATTGTAGTAGAGTAATCCCTTTCTAAATGGTTAATATTACACTTTTAGTCTGAATTGGCTTTCTGAAGGCCCTCTCTGATAGCTTTACTCTCAGTGTGTCCACTTCTCAGTGTGTATTTTCTCTCTTTCATATGAAATTGTTGTTGAAGTCTGTCAGGAAAACAACACAAACCTGCAAGCAGCAGAGGTACTTCTGCAGAATGATTTCTGCTCTCTCATTTTGAATGTGGAAGAAGCCTTTCACATGCTTGTAATTCTGTTCCCAGACAAATGTGTGCCAGACATTCCCCAATCCTGACAGCCCATTTACTGGGACAAGCAAAGACTTATTTCAGTGACCGGTTACCAATCACTGGAAGACAGAACAGCGCTAAGACTTACTCTATTTTCTCTCCAGAGGATGAACCAAGTTTTCACTGTCTCTGCGATTGAAAGCAAATGTGGAATAAAGTCTATCACAAGTAAGATTTGGGCTGATATGTTGATGGCATATCCTTTTAGAGTTTCCTGCTACTCTGTGACAAAACATTGATAGTATCCAAGAAGGTACTAATCACCATATAGCCCTTATTTCTTTTAGCCATCTCTTCTGCTTAATATTCCCTAATGTTCTACTCTAACATTACAAATGTTGCATTCTGAATCCCAACAGACAAGGATAACAGCTGTTCTTTTCTACCCTGTAATTCCACTGAAGTTAATTAAGTTCTTTCTCATAACTAAAACCCGTAGAGAGCTAAAATTAGCAGCCACTTTAATTCTTCTGTGTATCATGTTTCATTGTAATTTGCCTCCTGCTCAGACACTAGTCAGTGACTTCTTTCCAGCCTAGAAGACCTGCGTTTTGTTTTGGTTTGGTTTTTTGGGTTTTTTGGTTTTTGGTTTTTTTTTTGGTTGGTTTTTTTTTTTTTTTTTGGGGGGGCGGGGTGTTTTGGTTTGGTCTGGTTTTTTGTTTTGGTTTTGGTTTTTGTTGTGCTGATATCAGTGTTACTTCCATGCATGCAAAGGTCAAGACTCTCTTTTGAACCCTAAAGAGAGACTCATTCTCACCAGACAGAATATTCAAATGTATTAATCAAAATTATCAACTGCTACAAATTTTTGGTCCTTAACCATTCATAAGACTCCAAAAATCTGGGGAAACCTGGAGGCTTACAGATATATATGGTAGATTTAAGCTTGAATACTCAGACTCTCCATAAAGTGGTTAAAGGGGGTGTTAGTTTCAGATAAACATTCAAAATGTAGGAATTCACCCTCATGCACAAAACATTTGCAAGATTTAAGTCTAATTTCGAGGACTTGAATAATATTTAAATGATAACTAGACCCCATGATGCCCCTGAATAGGAAGATAATTTCTAGTAAATGTTTGCTACATCCAAATGGTTACTCGATATGACAAGAAGAGTGATCTTTTTTAAAATTTGGTTCCACACATGCAGATTAAGCAAACTCATGAAGCCATAGCTAAAAGAGATGATGCCAATGTTAACTGAAAAAAAAAAAAGGCTTTAGTGCATCTATTTAACTGTATTTAATGCATTCTACTTAAGAAGACACAGGATGAACTCCACCGGAAAATACAAGTTTCATTATTGTAAAATTAGAAAAGTCATAAATCTAAAAATCTTTTCCAGAATCATATGGAATATTATGTTTTTATCCAGCAGCACATCTAGGAAGAATATAAAAGGAATCTATACAAATCTGAGAACTGGTGAGTGAAAAAACCCCACTACTATCACAAAAAGTACTTTCCCATCTGTCCATGACTAAGGACCCTGTGTTTCATAGTGAGCCAGTAAATGCAGAAATACATAACAGTTATAAGGAATTTTTAAAGAGTCAATTAAGAAATAACATGCATGAAGAAAGAGAAGATAATAAAAAAATAGAAATTTTCCTCTCATAGACACAAATTTCATGCACCTTCTAATCTCATGAGCTAAAAAACACATCTGGTTTTTTCAACAGAACAGGAGACAAAATAATAACAGCAGACTGGTGAATGTATGATCCTTTTTATCCTTATCCCTCTGTAGCTTTTATAATGGATTTGTGTTGTTAATGGCTATTTATGCTTAGAAATTTATTTTTTTTTCAATTTCAGAAAGAAGAAATCTGAGGCACTAGTCTTGGCAGACAAACTAGAAGGTGTCGTGTAGATATTTAACAGAGCAGAAAATTAATTTAAAATAACAAATAATTAAATCCTCTACATGGGTGATGCTGAGGAGCAAGAAACTGATGGAAACATAGTATTTTCAAAGTTAAAGGTTTAGGCAAACTTGGGAGAATTTGGCATGATATTACACCACAAGACTTTTTGACTGAAGGAGTTTTCTCATATACCAGAAAACAGCACCATTTGACAAAACAAACCATCACCCCTTGTAAGTGATTGTGCTTCATCTAGAGATACACACACAAAAAACCATTCAGCCTGTATGGCTTTAAGAAAGAAGTGCAGAAAGGTGAAGATGTTTCAGGAGGTCTGTGGGCATTGTTGTCTTCCTTTGTTAAAAAAAACCCATGTAAATATCCTTATAATACATAAGGATACACAACAATAATCTATAACACATATCAATATTTCTTCTGTGATTGCTTTTTGCAAGACACTTGGGTCACATTTGAGGATGGGAAAAGCAGAAAAACTTCATGAGAAGTTCATCAAGAAGTTCATCCAGAAAGACAGCTTCTGCAGATTAGGACTTCTGGAGCTCTGAATGAGATTGTCAGTAATGCCAACACATTTTAAATTCAGTTATCACTGAATTTTTAGTGCAAATTAGAAACTTGCATTTCAAAGTTAAAGAAACTGAAGACTTCAAATAAAGACATTCTTATGGCTTACTAGATTGCAATTCTGATCTTTGATCATTTCTCTGTATATTGATACAGTTTTCAGCATGACTGTAACTTCCACTGATTCAGCCATAATCTTTCTCTAATCTTTCTTCTCCAGTAGTTTGCTTATAATTCATGGAAAGTATCTGGGCTTTAATAAAGATTTGTAAAGAAAAGGATAGTTCCCTCTTTTTTTGCTGTTTTCCTTCTACTTTTTTGCTTGAACCAGATGAAAATACCTCATAAAATGTCTTCATTTCAGCACTGAATCCATCTCAGCAGCAGCAGCATTTAACTGCTTTTTGTACTATAAAACCAATTAGCAATCAAAGTAGTTATTCTCCAGAGAATACAATGACAGTCAACAAAATTTGTGTGTCCTCAGGTGCTTTTCTCTATAACATCTGGTACAAGCCACCAGTAAAAAAATCTGGCCTGTTCCCATACGCAAATTTCTGTGTGTTTAAATTCCAGTTTGCTTGGTGAGATAACCACGACAATTAGCTAATTAAGGGCTAAATTAGGATCACTGTAGGTGGTGCAGTCCTAGAAGAGGGACACAAGAGGTATTGCCTTAAGGCTTTCAGTCTGCAGGGGGCTGCAGCAATAATAATGCCCTCAGGCACAGCTGCAGGAAGGCAGGAGTGCCTTGTGCTGCTCACTGCATTTCACCCCAAGCAGTTTGCATTCGCTCAGGCCTCCAAGGGCGGCTTGATAGACCACAGACAGCTGAACGTGGTGTTTCTCTGATTCAGAGAGCATTGTGGGCAGAAGAAATCCAAAACATCCTTTTTAGATTTTGTGTAAACAAAGCAAGTTGAGAATAATAGAAGTCTAGAAAATTGTAGGAAAGTGGGAGAACTGATAGTAGGTCCACCATTTCTAGTAATTTACTGTCTCTGCAGATATTCAGTAAGTAGCCTCATTTCACCTACTCTAAAATCATAGCTTGAGATCAAATGCAATTATGGGTTCTATGATTTTTTGGTTCTATAGGCTTCTTGCTACTTCACCGGAACTTATGAATATTTTATTTTCTTAGAATTTTGTTACCTGTTACTATGGATGAAAGGGATGTCTGATTTATCTGACTAGGATAAGGGATTCTTAAAACAGGATTCTTATTCTCTCTCCTCAGCCTGTAGTGGCATTGAACTTTATTTCAACCACAGTAATTTGTAATTGACAAACATAAACACAGTGTTTAGCTTTGAAAATCTTTAATTTGATATTTCTTCCACTGTGGCTGTTGGTCTTTGCAAATGTATTTTATTCTGAGGTTGATAATTTGATTTTATTTCTATAGTGTGATAGAAGAGATAAAGAAGGTCTTGAAATTTCCAGAGTAACACCCGATCTAAACACATGATTTAACACAAAATGTCCTAGTTAGTTTCTTGTGTATAGAATTGATGGGTATATTTGAAGATTCTGACATTCAAAAATATTTGTATTTCATATAAATTTGTCTGGAATAGGTCTATCAACAGCTTATTGTAAGCATTTGATAAATAAAATTTGTGTTATTTTTATTTCACACAAGATGTGGTTTTCTGAGCACTCAACATAGCTCTGAAATTTAAGTTTCTGGAATGAATAATAGTATTTAAGATTTTGGTTACTATGTGTTCTGACTATACCTTTCATATTGGAAGATGCAGAACGATTAATGACATCCTAATTTTCTTTATATATACCTGTTGTTCACAGGTGCTAGCTGCATCTTCTATGCATAAATAACTAAATTTGTAAGTAGTCTTTGAGCTGTTCAGTCTTGGTACTGTTCATCCTGGTTAGGTATCTGTTCATTGGACTCCACAATTTTTTAGCAACAGAACTATCAACAATTAGCATGTCACAGAAATATGTTTTCTTAAAACGTCTGATAGTATTTGGCACTTGTAAATATTGCAGTCATAACCAAAACATCTGTGAGGACCGGTTGGGCATCGGTCAGTGTGTGGTGAACAACTCTATTATGCATCACTTTTTTCTCTTGAGGTTTATTCCTCTCTCTTTTCCTTTATTATTTTTATTGTTGCTGTTTAATTTTTTACTTTATTTCAATTATCCACTGTTCTTATTTCAACCCCCAGATTTTAGCTTTTTCTGATTCTCCTCCTTGTCTGACCAGGGTTGCAGAAGAGAGGAGTGAGAGCAGCTGCACTGAACTTAGTTGTTGTCTAGGATTAAACCATGCACTCTGTTAGAAGAGGTTACACATCTAAAATGCATAAATTTTGGCTTATGACAATATATCATATAATTAATTTGTGGTGCTTGATACCTCCAGATATTACTGAAAATCCTAAAAAATGGTTTAACATTCATGAATAAAAATAGCATATACGGTTAGACTAAGTCAACTAGAGTAAAACTGAAAGGGCTGTCAATCTACATGCTTCAGTGTATAAAATAATTACTGGGTTTTTCTAGAGGAAATTTAATCCCCTATATAGATGCATCAAACAATAGGGGGTACAATGGATATATTACATTCTTCACAAAAACCTTATGTTGAACTCATGGAGACAAGACACTATGATAGGAAAGCTATTGCTCTTTTCCATACAAAAAAATGTTTAAGTCTTAAGAAATAGGGGGAAAAAATTATGCAATTTCACTGACTCTGGAATGTTCAAAAATTCTAGCCTGACATTTTTCCAGGATAAATTAATCTTTACAGAAACAATATTCACCCAAGTCTCCTCAATAATTTATTACCACTTGTCTTGGGATGATTTTATGATAATACTGTATTTCCTTATCGTCTGCTTTATGCCTGGAAATGGGTCCCACAGCTTTAAGCTGGGTCCAGGAGACGGGGGAGAGAAGCCAGGCGAGTTCTTCAGCACGGTTTGTGTTCCAGGACTCACACACATTTCCCGCATTCTCACCGCTGCAGAGCCAACAGAGCACCTTCCTGCTTTTAGCCAGCCTGTCAGCTGAGGCAAGAGATTTTTTCCCGGGACTGCATACTGGCATACCGAAATCCTCTAGTAACAGGATTCTTCCTTCCTTCTTCCTCTTCTGGAACTGCTGGGCCTAGCTGCGATCCCAGAACCAGATCGTCAGATCCCGTGGACAGGCGGGGAGGCTGCGGAGCCGCATCACAGCCTCGGGAGGGGCCAAGCCAGCTACAGACAGAAGTCTAAATCCACCAGCTTTCTCTGCATCAAGGAGGTTTAATATTTTAACAGTTATTCATTTTTCCTGTGCCCTGCCGGCATTTTGTTTGTTAAATAAATAGGTTTTTTCACTTTCATCCAAGAAATTCCTTTCGCATCAGTGGGGGAGGGAGTGCCGAAGACCTGTCTTTAGGGAAGATGTTCATTCCAGATTGTTTTCCTCCTAAACTTGTCTCAAACTGAGACACCGCAGTAATTTTTTGATGCATTTTATTTAAATTTGTCCACAGACTGTATCTTTTAGGTAAAACTCTGAAGCAAACCACATTGGAGATCAAACAAGTCAGAATCAAAGCTTTCCCCATCCCAGCTGTGAAGCAGGTAGATCACTACTCTAGTACATTTGTAGGAAAAAAGTGTGTAACATAGTCACTGCTCTTTGAAGTACCTAACTCCACCTCGTAAACCACAAAGGTGTGTGGTTATTTTTTAATTATGACATATCTCTTTATCTCACAGCAGCTTCACTCTCCTATAAATACAGGTATACAGATGACAAGAGAGGAAGGAAGAGGAAAAATAGATCTAAAGTGGAGAGTCAAAATTTTGATAGTGTTCATCTACCAGAGACAACAGGCACATGACAAAGCAATTTTCACAACTTCTTAATGAGATCCCAAGGCAGCTTTCTTGAGCTGCAAACTGAAAATGTCAAATAGATTAATTCAAACTCATACAGCTCACCAAGAACATTCTCGGCTGTTTTTTTCTGTTATAAAAAAGTGCTAAACAAAATGCGGGGCAGCACTGAAGCAATGCTAGACACCCACAGCAGCATAAAGATTGTTACAGAGCAGCTTTGATTAGCAACAGCACAATAAATACCACAAAAGCATACAGTAATTCACTAGTTACTTACAAATTTATTTCTTTAGGAGTATTTCAGCATGTTCAACAAAATTAAGCATTTTTTTCTTAGCATACTAGTTATCAAATATTAATGAAGGAGGGGTTTTATGCATCAAACCATTCTAATTATCATCTTACGTACACAGTTGGTGTATGTAAGATGTAGCTGAGAAAATTGTTCCCATAAACTTCCTGGCAATCTTGCTTCTCCTTCATAACTGGCAGCCTTTCTGCTGTTCAGTTCTGCCAGGTCAAAGCCTGGCCTATGCTATAGAATGTGCTACTCCATCTTGGGCAGATGATCAACACCATCACCCCACTTCGAAAATGTAAGGAAATAAAGATGGCACGCTTTCTTCTTTCTCCATCTCTTTCCCCACAGGTCACAGAGATCAGATGTGTCAGTTTACTGAGAGATCAGGTTATGGCAAGCCTATAATGCAAGGCTGTATAATGCATCAGTTGTGAGCATCACAGCAGGATGACATGGTCAAATACATGATCTCTGTGTCAAGGTAAAAAAAAAAAAGTATAAATTTAAACCTCCCAGTGAAAAGTCAAGACAATCAATCTGATGTCCTAAGACTTACTTTGGGGTGAAAGAATAGAAGTACCTCCATAAATTTCTACATACCATGATTCACAACTATCGGCATCTACAGAAGAGATTTCTGGATTTTAGGAGGTGATTTGATACACAGTGATTTAGTTTAATAGTGACCTCTATTAAATGCAGTTTTGTGATTCCTCTGTATTCTGGTTTATTAAGCTTTTAACATCTTTGTTTGCTCCCAGCATGTTCTGTTTGACTTTACACCTGTTTGATCTGCTTTGTATCTCTTTTGATCTCTTTTGGGGTTTTTATTTCTTTTTCTCTGTGGCTCCTTCCAGTTCCTTTTTGATTTGTAGTCCTGAACGCCTTCCCATTACCCCCATATTCACTAGATTTTCAGGTTATTTCAAGGAAGGATGATTTCAAATATATCCTGTTCTACTCTAACCACACCAAGAGGCAAATTTTCAGTAAAATGCAGTCATTTAAATGCACAACACTTATTAACATTAATGGGACTCATGCAGCTATATTCATTCACACCATGCTGAAAATAAAATCACAGCTCTTCTCATCAATGAAAATTTCATAAGGATGTTTTTCCCAGGAACTTAGTGGCCACACATAACTACTAAGAAAGCAACAGGGCTCAAGGCCCCTAATTGCTGACTACGCAACATAAATAAGTCCACGACACTCTAAATGCTCTGTTCTGCTCTGTTCAAGTACAGAATTAGGCCTTAGGAAAGATAATATGTATCCTCTATTAAGATGCTTCAATACTACATGACTTCATACGAATACAAATACCACAGAGAAACACTATAACACAAAATTTTATATATTTCAGGCCAATTTTCCTTACATAAATCCTGAACTAACAAAGCGATCTCTTCGATCAAACAATATCTGAACAATGCCCTTCCTGCTGAGTGAACCTAGTATGAGCATACACATCAGAATCAATTTTGCCTGCAAGTAACCATATCGCATTGGAATCTTCAAAATTTGGATACTGAGCATTGGAAGAAAAGTGCCTTCTACCCACAACTTTTCCCTGACTACTACATATCAGTTAACTTACATGATATTAAATAGCAGTTTTGAATTCAACTCTTTATTACTTAAGAAATTGCATTTTAACCTTCACTCTTTTTTTTTTTAATTTTTAAAAAAAATATGTATGTACCTAAAAGGTCACTGTTAATGAAGTTTTTAAAATATTTTAAGAGATTTGCTTTTCTTCAATGCCTTTATTTCTAAATGTATTTCAGTTAAACCAGTTGGGCTCTACAAGCATCTGTTACTCAGTCCTATTGCTACCCTCATTCTAATTTTCATGCTAAAGCCTGAAAAGAATCCAGTTTCAGAAAGACAATTTAATAATAGCTCATTTTTTTTAGTTTCACATAAATTCGATATAATTGCTGCACCATATAGTGAGTTGCCTAGAAAATAATCTTTAGAGATTCTGATCTTTATAAAAAGCCAAAAATAAAAAAGGAAACCCAGATAATCAGATTTAACAGAAGCATATCCATATCTAATTCATTACACACTACACAATTTCTGCAATAACCATTACTCCCACAGCTTCAGCTGAAAAAAACAGGAATTCTTCCTTCCTGCTCAGTTCCATCAGACCCAACCCCTGAGAAACCAGACCCAATGTTTCGTTAGAAATAGCAGCACTTCAGAAGTACATAAAATATTAAAGCATAGGCATTATACATCCAGTTTTGTTTTAACAGCTGTCCCCCATTCCTTATATGCTCAAAACTAAAGAACTCAGTAGCCACAGAAGGTGTATCTGAAATGGGTAAGAGTTTGCAACACTTCACTTCCCCGCCCATCCACATACCTGTGTGTCTTAAGAGATTTTGAAAAATCGATGAATAAACTGTTTCAACATCGTTGAGATGAATATACAACAGTCCTGTTAGTTGGTATTAGTAAGGATTCATCTCTCTACTACTACTTGTTTGGTTTTGTTTGGTTTTTTTAGCTTCTAATGTGATTTATGGACCCTTATAAAAGCCTTGATGACAGCCTTTTTCACAAAGTATTTTCCACATTCAAACTTTGAGGTTTAAATAAATTCACCTCCTAGGTTAATAATTTATATACTAGTCCTCTCATCAAGTTCTAAAAACACATGAGGCCCAGACTCATGGCTAGTATCATTTTTTCAGAATGGACACAGCACAGTCCAGCTGCCTACATCTCTATAGTGAAAACCAGTCATCCCGAATTTAACTTCTAACTAAATTATGCTTTGCAAGGTGATCTGACATTCCGTATGATGCAACACTTTTAAAATAAATGCAGATCTCTTTGTCTATGTCAAAAGTGGGCAGTCAGCACTTAATCTGAATTTTTGCTCATTTGAACTTGTTTTCAACTCTCTACTTATATATTCCCAGTGCCGTGGGAGAAACACAAGACAGCAGTCTATAATCCTATTTACCATTCTCTCACTGCCCAGCTGAACTCAAGACAACTGAGTGTCCTGATAAAGCAAAAAATAATTAACACTTAAGTGCTTGACATAAGCCTCTTCAGGTATCTACCTGGAAATATTGTGGAAAGTTGGAAAAGCACAAGTCTAGCTGGCACTAGCACATGTAATTTCAAACTCCAGGATCTGTAGGCAGAAAGGTGGCAAGCAGAGGGCACCAGAGAGTGACTGGAACTTCTGTCACACTGACGCATATGAAAGCCTGGACCAAATCTGTGCATCAAGGAAATATTTCAATGAGATCACAAACTGAGAACGGAAGAGCTTTATGGTACACTACAAGTAATGATAAAGTACATAACAGACACACTTTCTTTCACAAACGGAAAAAGAATCTGCAGGATATAGATTATATAATTTACATTCCCAGATTTCTCAACTGAGACACTCTCCTTTTGATTATTTTTACTTCCCATTCCCTTCCAACTCCCCCACCCCCAACATCCTGCTGATAAACTCTACAGAACATTTGATGAACAAAGATCCGTGGAAAGACTGGAGTTTTCTATGTTTAAAAACACAGCAATAAAGGGTAGAAATTTGCCATTTTTTACACATGCATATAATGTGGGTCTCCTAAGAACCAGGAGTTTGCTATTCCATTATCTGGGCACAAGTTGCAATCATATCAACAGGTCTTAATAAGATTAATTTGGCATTATACTTTCAAGGACAACATTTTGCAAACAACTGTAATGAGGTGTATGGCACAAGCTCAGTATCTGACTTCTTTTGCCTTCGTGCCCTTAGAGTTCCAGAAGGAATACAGTCAGTACCGATAAAACTGACAAATAGTTACGTGCTGTTCCTGCTACCTCTGAAATTATTCTAGAGCCCATGTTTTATAGAGACCGTCCTTGCTTTCTGCATGAAGTTCAGACAATATCAAGTATCATGCAATACCAAGGTAAAGAATACAGAGAGGGTGTTTTCACCTTAGCAGTTGGCTGCTGGTCTCCAGTCTTGCAACAAAGAAGCCTGACCAGGCAGTAATAGCCATGAGGATGAGTTTTTATCAATAGCTGTTTTAACTGAATATTGCATATTCTGTTGCTACACATTTTCTCTGTCAAGCCTCATAGACCTCGTATCACTCGTCAGAATTTAGCTCAGTATATAAGAAACATACTTCAACAATGAAACTGTAGATAAGTTACCATCCTGATAGTTTCTCCTAATGTTTTAAAATTGTTTATGTGACCCCTTCTGTGCCTGCCATTCCACCCTACCTCCTGAATGTCCTTGGTAGCAGCAAAATAACTTAATGACAGAATGTCTAAAATTTCGGAATTGAATATAGTACACATGAATTATTTATATTTAGCTGCTTCCTCCCTTACTACCTGCTCTAAACCGCTGAGGATTATTAGAAGAAAAAGTTCAGGGGAAAGTGAGGGTTAAAGGGGTGTGCCATAGACTGGCTCCAAGTTATTACCCCATGGGCAGTCACAAACATTTTCACATCTGAATCATTATTTCCTCTTTACTTTTCTTTGCTTAGTCCTTCATCATAGGGGAAGGGAAATAATAGGATAAATGTAATTTGATAAATTCTGTCAAATGCTTAATGCAGTGATCATGGATCTCAAGTTTCATGACTCAGGGCAACCATAAAAACAACTCTGATGAAAGAAAAGTAGGATGTAGAAAATTAAAACTGAAACAGCAAGGGTCTGGGCATAGAAGATGGTTGCTGCCTAAAAGGGAGGGTACAATTACCAGGAAGATATGAATACTATATAAATTATAATTGTAGGAATTATAAATTGGTTTTGCAAATGCACAGAAAGCTGTTAGAAGCTGCTGAAAAAGCTAGAAAACACCTAATTCAGAGTTCTGTTGAACCTCAGCAAAATTTTGCAAGTACATCACTTTCATCATATTCAAGTCAGCCAGCAAAGGCAACCATGAGAGTACTAGAGAGTGGAATTCCGGTCTGGCAGGCAACAAAGCCAGAGGACCCTGGAGAGTTTTTTCCACCCACATTTCTCCATGACTATAAAATACAACAGTTTAGGCATTTAGAGAGCCAAGTAAAACTTAATTGGAGTTAAATTAGCCTTCAGCCTAAATTTCAGAAACACACAAATGAATGATATTTGCTGAAGTGATGTAATACAAACTGTACTGTTTCACTTGGTTATTTAAGGGATTACTCTTTGATGGTAAACAGCTCTGATTACTCATTATTATTCTTTTATGAGTCTATCATATTAATTAGAGTTCATTGGTCTATTCACAGGCTCATAGTAAATAGATTGATGAGATTTAAAATTTTGAACCTTGAAGCAGATTTTTTTGCTTCTCAGCAAAAGTCAATATTTCATGCAAGTTAAACTAGGTATTTTAAATAGTATTTTCTTTCATTCTCTGAAGGAGAGTGAGGATTGCCTTTTAAAACACGCTTTTTGCACGGCATTTTCAAACTAATGCATTTTCAAATCCATTCAATTTTTAAAACAGGAAAGAATGAATAATTAAGCAACATATTTAATATTTACTATTATACACCTGCCAGCAGCTGAGTACTTTAAACAAAAATCACAGGAGAATCTACAGAAAGGCAACCTTACAGCATGGATGGGAGAGAAAATTTTTTTATTGTATTTGTTTATATCAGTTCATAACAACATTTAAAAACAGATGAGTAAACTAAAATACTTCAGTACTCTCCTGTTTGAGTTCTGTCACTTTTAGTGTTGAGGAAAAAAATTCATTGTATTGAACACAAAATAAGCAAGGAGTGTTTCAGTGAAAAATGCAGCGAGTATCATGAAATTTGGTATTACATAGAACATACTCAAAACTGACATTAATAATGAGGACAGACTAGAAGTTCATCTATCACTTTGGTTGCATGTCTTGGGAGGTGGTTAAACAGTGGTAAAAAGGTTGAACGGATTGGGCTGATCTCTGATTTTTTTACAAAAGATTATTTTTGAAAAACCGAGTATCTCAAATAACAGAATTACTGATTCTCTGTCTGTGACCAGAATAGATCTCCATAAAGGTAATTTAAAGGAACTTACAGTTTTGAGCATGTAATAGGTTCTGGTGTGTCATGCTGTTCTGGGGGAAAAGGGAATGGTGTGAATACCACCATTAAAACTGGGTTACTATGGCAAGCACCAGGCAAAAGTGATCAATGAATACATTGATATGTTATAATTTCTCCACAAATCATCATCTTTATTACTCAGATCATATAAGGACTGCATAAGAAAGTACAGTATAGCATGTCAAGAAAATAGTAGAGATGAGTGATTGTGCATGCAGAGAGAAAATTTACTTTCTCACTCCTGTTACACTGCCAGTGTGACACATGATGAGCCTCGTCAACTACTTGCAGCCCATATCTGGAATATCAGCTACAGTTCTGTTTCTAATACAGAATCATTCTCTTGGTCCTCTCACCTCTTCTGTTGTCCCATCTCTCCTTACAATCTTTGAATTTGGTCTTGTATCCAAGGAGGTCAACTCTTCACATCTTCAAAATCTGTTTTCACATGAAACTCATATAAAGTAATAGTACATTTATTTCTTCAACTCTGTTCATGTGTGAAGCTTCAACTGGCTACTAACCTGATATAGGTTACATAGGTACTACAATGGTGTAATTAGGAATAGCATGCAATTATTTTGTAATACTAAGATGGGGTGACCAGACAAAACCTCATATATATACAACACATATATAACAGTGTGATCACCAATGAGGCAGAGAAAGATGATTGAAGTTGCAAAAAGGCAGCATCCAAGGAACAAAAAGTTACCACACAGAAGAAGCACAAGGAACTGCAAACTAGCGGGGCAGCTTCCCAAGTGCACAGGACACATAACCAGCTAGAAGAAATGATATAAGGTGGGCAACATCAGGAGCAGAGGAGAACTCCCTTCATGGAAACAGTTTACCAGCATAAGAATCACAGTTTCAAGCGAGGAATAATACAGAAGATGATAAACCCACTTCTCTCATGAAAGACCTATCAGGACTGCCTAATTTGACATTTGCAACTAAGAAACTCTTGGGATCATAGATATCAGTACTAACTATATTGCAGCAGGTCTGTAGTTTTGTACACCTGTAGCTCTTTTAGAATATGACTGCTGAAGTCTAACTGCTTTATATATGCACCAGTTATGTATGATTTGTAAGAACTGACCACTAGGACAAAGCATATTATTACTGAATTAATCTAATAAAGCATTAGTTTTAAAATGTGAAATTGCCCTGATTTGTCATTCATATCATCATCAAAGTGATCTCTTTATCAATGCAGGTTATTTTCAAGACAGTGGAACTATTTCACTCAACAGAAACACCCCGTGTTTTCACATTTTAACAGTTAAACCAAAAGGTGGAACCATGGACATGAGTTAAAAACATTTTCCTTCAAATGCCTGGCCAGAAGGATGCATACTGAACACCATGATTAAAAATGCTGATGTCCAGATCAGGAGATCATTTTTCAGGTTTTTTTCTAATGTAGCTGCACACCTTTGGCCCTTACATCTTCTCCTTTTCTCCACACTTTACATAAAGTATGAGCTGCAGTTCAGTCCACTACCAATTGCTTTCTTTTATTGGATTTGACTGCTTTTCTTTTTGTGGTACTTATTTTATCGTACTTCAATTCCTCCTCCCAGTGGAACAAGGATGTCAAAAAAAGTACCAATAAATACCAACAACATGAGTACTCTGTTGATTCCTCTGCTACTCAGACCCTGCCTGGACTGTTTCTTTCCCATTTGCCAGTTAATGTATTTACCTTGTGTGCTGGTTTAGCCAAATTTAGAAATATATATTCCAGGAGAAAGCAGGTTACAAACCACTCTCCCCTACCAGGCTCGGGATAAATAAACTTTTCTCCTCGATGGAAAGTGAAAGAGATAAAACTATTTATTTAACAAACACACAGGAAAAGGATGATAATGCTGAACAATAAGCCCTCCCCTCGCTATAGAGAGAAAAACCTGGGAAAAAAAAAAAAATCCACAGTCCTCCCATGGGCCTAGTCTCTCTTCTCCCCAAAGCTGAAGTTTGGCGTGGGGGGCGGAGGCCCACCTCTGGGGGGCCTCGGTGGAAAGTTCTCCCAGATGAGGTGTTTGGTATTGCTGCACAGTTCCAGAAGAAAAGAAGGAGAAGAAACCAAAATCCCAAGGAAACAAAGGAGTTTAACTCTCCGTCACTCTCTCCTGAGAGAGAAAAAGAAGGAAGAAAAAAAACTGCCAAACCGGAGAATCGCTTCCTCGCTTCTCCCCAGCAGAAACAGCAACAGCTTATCTCTGTCCTTGAACTGTTTCTGAGTAACTCAGTTTAAAGGCACAGGGAAAAAACTCAGGAATCATGTCTGGGCATAGAGCGGTGATGTGGGATACAACATCATAAAGTCATCCCAAGACACCTTGAAAAGAAAAATAAGAATGAGTTTATATTGCTCTTCAAAGCTTATGTATGCTTGAAATGAGAAGACTCCAGCAGTGACAACAACATGGACCTTTAGAAATTCACCAGCTGACCAGCAACAGCTCCAAAAGTCCTATCAAGATCTCTCCCTCTGGAGATCTAGCAGTGCAGGTGAGGATGGACTTGGCAGAGGAAAGTACTCAGCAAGTCATTAAGAGGCTAAACTGTTAGTTTTTTCCATGTCCTCACATATTTCATTTACAACTCACTCAGTGTTAATGTAGCAGAGAAATCAGTAATCAAGAGAGAGACCAAGACAAAATATTGGATCTTGGAAATGAAAAATTGTTCTTTACCAGCATATTCAAATATTTACAAATGACCATGATATATATTTCCACACCTACATTTTTATCAGCCCTCAAGTCTGGTAAAGTAATATTATATTTTAAGCTATTATTGAAATAACCGTAAAGGAATACTTGGAATTTAAGGGTATCCACAATCTTCAGAAACGTAGTATTTCAACACTGAGAGAGTGTTGAAAGAAACACTGTATTTCAGCAACCAGAGAACTGATAAAAAACTGCTACTACCAAAGTTACACGTCTCCCAAATGCACTGACCTCAATTAGATAGATTGCACTTCTTATAGAGTAAGATCCTGGGATTACTTTCTGTCTGGGATCACTTGCCCACAATGGCTAGATGGATTTTTCTTTAGAACCCTTAAAAACTTAGCTAAACTACTTCAGACATTCACAGCAAGTTTTTATGAAGCTAAATTGGCTTAGTCAATATATTATTTTAGCTCCTAATTTTCTACCTGCATTTGTCTAAGCATGGGATTCCAAATGACAACCCATGGAGTTCTTTGACCCTCCTTCATTCACAAAAGGTATCCCAGTCTGAAACACAGAACTTACTGTGCCTTTGCTTAGGTTATTGTTCTCAAATGTGCAATAGGAATTTCACAGTGCAAGGAAAAAAATATCATCTCTGCCTAGTTTCAGATACAAGGCAAGAGTAGAAAGAACAATACAAGAACAGAAGAACGTTGAAATCAGACCTCTGAGCAACGAGATCAAAACAACTCAACATACACAATGAAGAATCAGAACGTTTTCATCTGCTCGCTGTTGCCTTCTGCACAAGTTCTGTCAGACCCAGTTGCAATCTGGACAGTCTCCAAAAAAGCACAGTTGTTTTGCCTACATCTTTGCTCAAAGTACTAAGGCACTTTTTCAGCAGTGAATTAGAACTCTTGGCATTTACAGTCTCGGTTTTGCAGACAAAATTTCAGGAGGAAACACTCAGGAATGAGCTCTCCTCTACAGGGAAAGGGCCTTCCCCTTTCCTCTGCCAATGAGGCAAACTGATGACAGCAGGTGAAAATGGAAAAAAAACCCGAACTGTTTATTTACACAAAACAAAAAAAACCAGGATAGAATAGGAAAAAAACCTCAAAATACAACAAANGTCTTTGACTTCAAAGCAGCAGTTAAAAGTATGAGTTGCCGTTTTCTCGACAACACTAAGAAATTTTGCAGATACTCTGAATAAGCGTGGTTATGAAAAATCTGTATTGGGGCAGTAAAAGGAGGGAGGCTATTTTGACTCATTTATGTCATTTGTTTTGTTGGGCTTTTTACNACCGGTTGGCAACCAGTGCCCTCAGTCTCCGGGAAGGGGAAAGGGAAGGGGAATCCACGCGGCGGCCTGGAGCAGGGCAGACGGAAGAAAAACCCGTTCATCCTCTGGCGCTGGCCCTCCTCCTCGCAGCAGGCAAAGCCGGCGGATCTCTGCGTGCCCTCGGCCCACGGCTCGGCCCTCCCCGGGGTTCGGACCAGCCGGGGCCGCCCCGCGGCCGCCCCGGATCGGAGAGAAGGGAAGGAAAGGCAGGGACGCCAGGGGGCT
>VYXC01006937.1:19540-40745 GCA_013397175.1 Platysteira castanea
CAACAAAACCTTTTTTCCTGCTAGCAGGGACACCACCAAAAAAACCCACCAAGAGGCAGGGCAGCGCCCCCGGTGCGCTCCCTCCCGAGCACGGCCGAGGCTGCTGGAGCCGGAGCCGCCGGACCGAGCCGCTGAACCGACCCGCACCCGGTCCCGCGGCTCCGGCCCTGCCCCCGGGGTCCATCCTACAGATACAGCAGCCTTGGGCATTAAGCACACAGTTACGGAATAAAGCAGCTTCATAGCATCACCCCAGGACACAGTCTTTGACTTCAAAGCAGCAGTTAAAAGTATGAGTTGCCGTTTTCTCGACAACACTAAGAAATTTTGCAGATACTCTGAATAAGCGTGGTTATGAAAAATCTGTATTGGGGCAGTAAAAGGAGGGAGGCTATTTTGACTCATTTATGTCATTTGTTTTGTTGGGCTTTTTACACTGAACTGCTTTAGTTTTCTGAAAATATAGAGAACACCCAAAAAAGTCCTTCTGGTCTTTAAGTAGTCAAAGTAGATTTCAAATGAGAAGAAAAAGTAAGGAGCTAAGCTACAGCATAAACTGAAAAACTTTGCAGTTAAGTCTGTGATATTTCACTAATTTTGAATATTACTATTGTGGTAAATGTCTGTGTTTAGTCTCAAAGTTTAGTGGAAATGTAGCTGATGAACACAAATCCTTTCTCACTTTTTCGTTCTGCAGGCAACTCGTTGCTGAGGTCCCTCAAGCTCTGAAGTTCAAAAAAATGCAAACTGCAGCAAACAGGTCCAAACTTTAATCTTCTAACTTCTCTCTATCAAACATATTTCATTACCTTTTTCAAAAAGCTAATCTCAGTTGGAGATCCTGGGAAAAGTTAAAAAAAAAATCTCCAAAGGTTTTTTTAAAAGTAATTACTAACTTTTCTTTCTCAAAATCGGTATTAGAATAACAGAAATTTGTTCAGCCATTTGTGTAAATTTGTTAAATTAGCATGTATGTGAATAACATAAACCTGTACATTTACATATCTCTTACATTTCCACCATTCTTCTCTGTACCACCATACATAGTTAAGACAAAGACAATAATCTGGAAACAAAAAACTGGGATCTATTATCACCCTTACGTATTTGTATCCCATCAGTCTCTGTCGACACACCACACCCTTTCTTTTATGCCACAGTGAATGTCCTTTTCCCTAGATCTGCACAACAACCAGAACAGCTAGGTCTCTGTGTCAGCACCATGTCAATAATCTAACACTGTAAACCGGTTTTGCATATTTAGAATTTCAAATCTCATCGTCTGTGAAGAGTTATTCTTTACTACTATTTCTATATTAAGAGTGTTTTTCTCTTAGCAATTACTGATATGCCATGCACTGGCAATTCAAAAAGCTGGAAGATGAGAGTACTTTCTCTAGACAACCTGCCATGGATCCATTCATAGCTTGTACTCCATCTGTTGTTATAGAAACATGTTTCAACATTATGACTTGTCTCTCATCTAGCTAGCTGGTTTAACTGCGACTATCACCAGGGTGTCAAAGAGTTTGACAAAGAAAACATCAAAAATTCTGGGTCAAGTCAATCAAATCAGCAATAGCCTGAATACAGTTGATCTTTTGCCTCTTGCAGTGCATCCTTTCCTACACATTTAGATTTCTTCATAGTGCCACTCATCTATTAATTTCAATGCTCTTTTTAGATACTGAAAGAAAGCTGTAGTAGACAGACGGGGATGACATTTATTCTGAAAGGTGGTAAGATTAGTGGCCATTTTAATCTGTTATGGACATATCTCACTCTTGCTGATCACAAAATCTACTAAATGGGGGCATAGTCTCCCAGAGAAAGTGGTAGAACCCACCTTGTTTAGAACTTATGAAAGTAGGTTGAACAATGCACAAGAAAATGTGCTGTCAAAAATGAGCTACACTGGCAGAACGATAGACTATGTGAGTTAAGATTTGCTAGCTATTTCTAATTTTTGTACATATCATAAACCCCACAGAATTTCCCATATAAACATGGAGTAGGAGTTTACTTTGAAAAGGTGAGAGCAGAGAGAAGGGGAAACAGGAGTCTGGGGAAATGAATACCGAAGAATACATCTTCCCAATTTCCTTATGGAATTGATTTATCATGTCACTGAATATTTTAGTTACATCTAAACAGTGCATTATCAGCTGGAGAAACTAGACCTATACTTTTAAAAACTAAGCAGAGCAAGTGCAAAAGAATTCTCTCAACTATTTTCAGTCTACAAAATGGAAAAGGGACTCCTTTGATACCTCATCTTGGCTTCGTTCTGTATGGAATAAATTTACTTCATAAATATAGCCTAATGCCATTCTTTTTCAATACCTAAAATATACCAAGTCTATTTCCACTGCAAAATTAGTTCACTCTCCAGGCAGGACACTTGTGAACTGCTATTAATCAAAATGTGCAAAATTTGTACAAATTTCTTTTAAGAAAATTATTTTATTTTTTCTTAGAATACAGCTCTAGAGTTTCACTGGTTTTCTTAGTGAGAACTAATTGGACTTTTTCTTTTATTGCTCAGTAAAATGCTCTCAGCTCCAAACACATCAGTTAGTCAGTTTCTTCCTAACTCTTTTTCTTTCCAGTTTACATATACCTATTGCTAGAGGACTCATGTTCTGCATTATGCATTTCAAACCTATTTATTTGGTATCTTCTCAGGAAAGGTTTCTAAAGTATCTTTGTGGCAATATTAAAAAAAGTTAAGCACAGAGCAGAGTAAATCATTTTATACTACAAATTTAACATGTATACTTTTAGCAGGTGTGCACAGAAGTTCAATAACATGTGAGATGTGTCATTCTCACACTCTGCAATTATTTTCATTAAATGAAACAGCTCAACATGGCAAAGTAAAAAAATTCACCATCCAATTTCTTCCTTAAAGCACACACAAATAATAAAGTGAAATGAGTATCCTGCTGTCTCCAGTATCCATTGTTTTCTTTTCTTGCTCCAGTTTTGCCCCATGTCTCTGGGCTTTCATCTGTAACTTTTTTAAGTATTTCTGAGAAAACATACCAAAAGCATTTTTGAAAATTCACAATGACATTGCATCACTTTAATTTATTATTTTATTTACACTATCAAAGGGCAGCAAAAAAATAAGGAATAACTGCTCTTACACTAGTATTATATACTGTAATTATGTGATTTTAACTTTTATATTATTTTTTACTATTAACACTAATAATTTTACAAGACTAATTTGTAGATCTGGCTTACTATTTCCAGATTAGTTTGGTTTGAACAATATTACTTCAGTTCACTTGTTATCTTTTTTTTGTAAATTTTTAAATTTATAAAGCAAAAGAAATTAAAACCAGTAGCCCTGAAGTTGTCAGCTGTTGATGCTGAAAATCAGATTAATACCAAACAAGCTTATGTTAAACATCTACCCGCTCCCATTCAGAAACTTTTCTTCAACAGAGAAGACAAATTCAGGCATTTAGCTAGGTTCCATCAGCCCAGGTGCAATAGTTCCAGTGTCCATGATCGGGATGCTCGCTCAAAAGAATGCAACAGATGGCACAAGCGGCCTGCAGCCAAATCATCTGCTAGACCTTGCCTTTCTTTTCACAGGGAACAGGATAGCATATGGCAGGATGGCAAGGAGGCTGAACAGGTACAGGACAGATCAAAAACATCTGATGGCCACTGATGCAAGGCCAGTAAAAGACCCTATGGTCTTTTACTATTGACCCCAAATGGACAAAATTTGAAAGGCATAACACTCAAGGCTAAGGAAGCTGTGAGAACGAATGTGCCAAATTGGTTCATCTGTCTCTATTCCAGCAAGCACAACTTGGAAACACAGCCCTGAAAACTACCTTTTTTTCTAGACTTCAAAATCTCTTTCTGCAGTTCTTGATAACAATGATCTGTATAACATGTAAAACCGAACCTTGGACATGAAGCCAAAGAAGGAAGATGTACTTCCATAGAGAATTAAGCTTTGGTTTTGGAGATACATTCATGCAAGTAAAAACAAGATCCTAGGGTTTGCTGTTGTGTTTTTTTGGAGTTTTTCTTTAAGCAAACAAACAGAACACCTAGGCATATGTGGAAATTCCTGAAAATTAAAATTTCATGGACAAAACTCTTGAAAAAAGAGTGAAACTCACATGAAATAATAATATAATATATAATCTGTTCCATTTTATATTTGACTGAATGTTGCTTAGGATACAGAAACCATCGGGATCTCCAATGTGGTGTTCTGAATTAGACTCCGAACTGATTCTACAAGAGGCAGAACCACTAGATGTCTGCTTCCTCACCCGACTTAAGTCATTCTAACTTGTCTTGACTGTGGAAACTGCTGTTGTTCCTGACATCAGCAATACCAAGGTCTTCAAACAACCTGTAGTAACCTATTCAGAAAAGCACAAGGCAGTAACAAATTTATATTCAGCATTCTTGAAGATTGTGTACTGGTAACAATCAATGATGCAATTAAACTAGTAAGCAAGTTATTGTGCTCTCTTACTAACATAGCAAACCCTGTGTTTTGAAGTATGATTTGTCCATTATAAATTGTATTTAGGCTGGTATGATACAAGTAATGATTCAAATCAAAGGAACAAAAGCTGCAGTACAAAGAGATACAACTAATTTGAATTACGCTGTGTAGTCCTTTGATGTTAACCCCATTTAGCTAAACCTGTGAGTCCAAAGGGAAACATCTGCTCACAACTAGCTAAGTGGGTAAATGAATTGAACTACGTGGGTGTGCATTTCTTTATGTGTATCATATGTGTTAAAAATACATCTAGCTCATAGCATCTCTAGCATACTTTTCAAGCAACAACAGCTAATGGCACCATAAAAGGGAAACACATGGGGAGAGATTGTTCCCAGAGACATCATTTGGCAGCCACAATCTCTTATGACCAAGAAGAGTTGCTTAAGGTTATTAACAAGGTGGGTCTGATGAAATCTGACATGAGGTATAGTGGAAAAAACTGCAGAGATAAGATATAACAGGTTCCACTATATGCATATAAATTGTTCAGAAAAGACATAGCTTGAGAAGAATTAAATTAATGAGAACACACAATCCTTCTGTAGGGACGCAAAAGGAGTCCAAAATTCAAGAATAGTATTAGTGTGTAAAGCAGAGGACAAGGAAGGACTAATACTTAAAAAAATTTGCCAGAAGCTTTGTAGTAAAGGTTATGCATAATATGTGTGTAAAATGGCTGAACCTCAACAGCATTAAAATGAAATTTTCTATACTTAGAGAATTTTATTTGATCTCCAAAAGGTATAAGATAAAACTTCATTTGTCTTTGCAGGTCATCACATTACAGAGTTTTAAAATTAAAGTGTTTGTGGCTGTCAAGCAATAATAAACCAAACACCGTGAGAAAATAATATGCTTCTAATGCACTGACAAGTCATCCTTTCTTTCCAATTTTCCTCTGTCTCCTTGGAACTGCACCTTTTAGTATTTTATTTTATGTTCCTCTTGAGATCTTGAAGCCAGTGTCACTTTTGACTCTTCTTCAGGGAAGCCAGGATTTCAGCATATAGAAACCCATGATAGCATGGAATGTTTTCTGCAAAGGACTTAATGTTTTCAAATGACAAATCAATTACAAGACATACACGTAAACCAGACTCACTTTTTTGTACACTTACTTTGTATAGTGTATATGAAAACCAATAGGCATGTATTTTAGGCATCATACCATGCGAGAGGCAGTCTACAACCTTCCAGACCCACTAGGAATACTAGGAATCATTTCAGGTTTGATAATTTTTGAACTTTTAGAAAGTGTCTCCAGCACAGCCAAGTACTGCATTTGTCACTAGTAGAATCTAAACAGTAGTAGACTCCACCTGAACTCTTGTTCAAGTTAAGAAATAGAGTGCATCTAGTACCTAAGTATTGAAAGAAGAAAAGGGGTCACTGTTCCTCTGTTCTGTATTTCTGTCAGAGCTGGCCTTAACAGTGTCCTTTTTTCCCTCTGAAACTCTTTTTGTTTTGTAAAAAATAAGACCATCCTATATTCTATTGTATACATCTCCATCTCAAACACGTAAATCACAAGAATGGAAGCTGACTTGTATGTTATCATTGAAACATCTCAGCCTAAAGTAGTCAATAAAATGCAGTAAAACACTCTTTGCAACTTTTGCCTTGATTGCAAAATTAAAGCAAGGTCTATTTGCAGAAAATTTTCCTACCTATATACACATTCTGCTAACTCTGTCTTCTGTATAATAATAGTTTTTCATAGCTGTATCCTGAGTTGTTTTAAATCTACAACAAAACACAAAGTATTAATAAAAAAGGAACCATGCAGAGTTGTACAGCAAACATTCAAACTTTCTCTTTTGATTTTAAAACAACTCTGTCCAGTTTATCACAGTCTTGTAAATTATCCAACTCACACAGGATTTTGATACAAAAGGCTATGTAATTATTTATTTGACCTATGCTTCACCCCTAGAGAGATCACACTTTGCATTTCAGAAAAGTGGATCAATATCATAAATACACAATGACAAAGAGGAGCCAAGAACTGAAACTTGTAGGACTCCAATAGGTCAAAAAATGTTCTTTGAATACAGTTTTCTGTAAGCACTTATATCACGTGTTAAGATCAAGTCTATAAAAATATTTTTCTTGGATTTCTTCCCATCTTCTTATACTTATCACTAAATAAATTTCTCAGAGATTATATAACTTCCTCTGGTTTTTCATTAGGCACAAAGGACAGACACCCCACTTCCACCTTTCTTCTTTTGATGAAGTCAAAATTAACAGCTCACAACACACAAATACTTCTACTCTCTGTTCGCTTCTCAGTCACTCAGAAGTCAAATTAAAGGTCTCTAGATTTATCTCCAAAGTTCTGAAGCCATTAGGTGTTAAAGAGCTCCTAGTTTGAATTCTTTCCTTTACCATTATAGGCATCTATTGTCATTTCAAAAAACAAATGCCAGCATCCCGATCAAAGTCTTTATTTCTCCCAGTGATGTTTTTGACTTTCAGCAACCAAACACTGAGATCCAGGAAGCCACCACTGTAACTGAGCAGGCGGGGCCTAAGAATAACATACCTGTGCTCATGTGTACAGAAATTCTAAAACTGAGAATGGGAGAGAATGAAAATAAATGTTCAGTAGAACTACTGCCAAGCATAAGCAAACTCATGGAGGTAATCAGCTGTAAGTTCAGGCACTGGAACCAGACAACATTGGCTGTCTACTGTAGTATATTTTCATGAAAATCTTTGCAGCTGGGATTTTTAAACTATTTCAGAAAGAATTACCTCATAATTTCATGACTTTCAGAGAGTAAGCAGTGCAGAAAATTTCATCACAATAAGGAAATACAAACAAAAAACCTAATTTCTATTAAGATACATATGTTTAAAAAACCCCAAAACAGAATACTTGCACATTTTTACAAGATAAGTAGCCATTGGGGGTTTTTTAATTCTTTTGGTCCCTTTTTAAATCCTCTTCAGAGATAGCTGGCTGCCTAAAAATCATAGAAGTTTTGTCAGTCTTGGTTTGAAATCTAGTTGCAGTGGTTTCTTTTCCCATCAAGATTTTCCTTCCACCTTTCTGGGGCTGAGAACAGCTTCTAAGATACTGGGTCTTCAGTGTGGCATATTAGTCCACTATTTAATATTTAATAATTTATTTCAGAGGGGTTTGACTGTTTACAATATCTTAATTTTAAAGTGGGTTCCGACAGGTAGGACTGTGACCTACAATTCACTTTGCTTCCTATTTTTAAATCCTCATCACCCTTCATTCACACTTAACTTACATCTTAAAATGTAAAGGTATTTCTACTACTGGACAAAACAGAATGTTGCTCAAAAGGCTTTTAGAAATCCTGTTTCAGTGTGGTACCAGCCAAGGCAGAGGTACCAGACTGTAAGGCATTTTAAGTTGCCAGATAGAATGTTCATTAGGACATTATGGGAAAGCAACTGCAGAATTTAAAAGCCATAGAAATACTCAAAACCTCTGATAACCAACCAGGTTTCACCTACTGCAGTTACAGGTAGTCCCATACTCTACCTCCTTAAATTATTGTGATTATAGCAATATGATATGTTAGTCCTTAGCTGAGCATTCAAGCACATAAAACCACAAGTGCCAAAACTTGCTGAAGCACTTAAATGATTGTTAAAAATTCCAAAAACCTCATAAGACTTTACTCACCTTAAAAAGATTGATAATATAGTATGAAAAATATATTAAATTTTTAAAAACCTCAACGGCTATTTTCCATCAGTTGTTCATTGGTTCTGCATGAGAAAGAAGCAGAATATCCTCAGAGTGTGATCAGGGACATTTGCACATTTCAAGAGCTTAGTAGCATTTAGAAAACATCAGAAAGATTAAAAAAAAAAAAAAAAACACAAAAATATGTGAGATGCATGCCCTGATAAGCACAGTTAAAGAATTCAACATTATTGATGTTAGACTGCTTAGATAGTAACACATTTATTCCTATACAGGAAAGCCTAAAATCCTACAAAGAGAACACCTCTCAGATTCAAAATTTTATCTCTGCCTAATGTTATGCTGTGAGATGCAGCGTATGAACTGATTTTGTACCTTGGATGTCTCTGTATCACACTGTGCTTCAAATTATGGATATATTCATTTTATGCTGAAGCAAACACTAGGATTAACAACAGCATACATGTGCTCACTCAGGTAGTTCCTCTGTGCTAGTGTACATCAATGGATCAACTTGTTTGGAATCTTATCGTGCCCACATATCCACTTTAGCACACCCTTCGTTCTGCACAGCAACTAACAAAAAATTAAGGACATTTTTGGAAATGCATATGGCAAACGCACAAGCTTCACAGGTAAAATAAATACACTGCAGTAACCCAGCATAGGACCATAATAGATCTGTGCAGCACAGAAAAGTTAAATTTCATCAGGTGATATGGAGCAGAGTTTTCTTAAAGCCCTTAGGAAAAACCATTACTAGTTGGATGCAAATGGGAGGGGTTGGCCTATTCTTCAGGCAGTTATTTGTCTAGGTTTGTAAAATGATGACTTTACAAGAACAGTCTCAGCGTCAGACTGAAGGCCAAAACTCAGTATCATCTTTCTTGCCCAGAGTATGCCCCCAAAGGCAGACCTGGTCTGAGCTAGACACATATCAGAAGGATGTGTTCTCTGTGTCACGTCACTGCTCTGTGGAGTATTTCCTCCATGTAATTTTTACTCTTACAGTAAAAGCTAGCATCTCCACTCATAGACTTCTTTTAGCTGAAACAGGTGCCCATGTTCTGTGAGATATGCATGTTCACAACACAATTGCATCGGGGATGCTCAGTTTTACTGTCGCTCTCACTTTAATTTAATACACTGACATGTCAAAAAGATTTTGAAAGTACATACTCTCCTTCCCCCAAGCAGACACCCTGCAACACTAAAAAAACCCAAGTAATTACAATTTTGATTCCACTTCAGGAAAAGAAAGGAAGGTTATACTTGATACTTCAAAAGTGACTTTAGAAAGGCATATTGTAATTATTGCAGTTGGAATCTAGCCAAGGACAATAGAATGCATAAACCTATGCTTGCAAAATGTACCATGAAATGGCCAAAAGCTATCATGAATACAGTTTTATTACTCAGTTAAAAGGTAGAAAGCACCCTGCAATTCTAGAGTTCTTGAGTCAGTATTAACTAATTGAGAAGTATATCATCCTCTGTGTCAAAAATCAACAAACCTTTTCACCTTTCTGATCACTGAAGGACTCTCATACAATACGAACATATGTAATTTTAAAGAAGTAACCCAAATCTTTTAAAATGGCCCCAGCCATTTTTTAGGATTTCACTATAAAAGGGTTAGAGAAAGACATACCCTAAAACTATGCAATTATATGTAGTTCAAATCTCTATTTTTAATCTTTTTATAGTTCGCAGCAAGCACTCAAAAATTCGTAAGTTTATATGCAAACTTCTGTGTGTACACATAAATTTTCTGGAAAAAAATAGGTGTTAAATCTACTCAGTTACAGGATTGTTATTTTCTTCACTTTCTGGTACACAGAAAGAGCATTGCTTTAACAAATATTTTTTACATTTCAGTTTATTAATTTTTAATTAGCCATATTAGAAAATAATAACTTCTATCTTTGATCAAGGTCATCATAGAGAGGCAACAAAATCATAAACCTGTAAATTGTTTAATACTGAAGGTAGATTATTATATCTTTAAACAAATGCACAGAGTAAAATATACAGATAATAATTTTTACTAAGAAACAACAGACATGCTCTGGCTTTTGAAGACTGACAGCACCACTATTGTTAAACTGGAAGCCGTATGTTTTCCCTATCAGCTGTTTAATACTTTTAAAATTTCTTGTGAGCCACAGTTGCATAATAGATTCAGTGGAAGAATTTACCACCAATATCAGCCACAAGTCATTTCAGAAGAGACTGTTTCTTACAGTAGTTAATTGCAGTTATTCTATGACTTTACTGGAAATTTTAGTTTCTAAATACAATCACAAAGTTCTGAATTAAAATATTCATTCTGTTTAGTAAGATTAAGCAAGATAGGAAGATTAAGCATTTCCTTACCAAGGCAGTAGGTAACCTTGAAGCAATGAAATAAGAACTAAAATGATTAAGCATGTTCTGTTTCCTTGTTAGGGCTCTACTGCTCAGTCCCTTTATACTGTACCACATGTATTTATTTGATCTTACTTCATGCAGCCCAGGGTATACAAAATTAATTGGCTTTATCTGTCTCTAGTGCTCTGGAGCAAGAATGTACTGAGGGACACTGAACTGTCACCTGGCCCTCTCATACACCAGAGGCTCTTTTACAAACTAGCACTCAGAATACAGCCACAGTTAGAGGATAAGAAATGCATTTCTCTTAACGAGAAGTCATGGGAAAACTGGTATGTATTTATTTTGCTTGTATATTATTAGACACAAAGCTTATTTTCATGGAAATAAGCCAGAAACATGAAGGTAAATATGGGCTTGGTGGGTTTTTTTAATTGTAGGGGAGATGGCATCCTCACATTATACAGTGAATATGAGCCAATTACACTAATGAAATTAGGTACGGACAGAATTCTTGGTGATGCCATACCAAGCTTTTCATATAAATTCATCTATTGGAACTGTACAGGAACAATCTCAGCTTTATACTTATTTATTTTTAAATTGGATTTTCTTCTGCTTGTCAGGTTTTCCAAGAAAAGCTAATAAATAACAATAATTAAAAACATAACCAGCAAGAACACATTTTTTATGTTTATAATTTCTACATCAATTGCACTGTTTCAGGCAACCAACTCCATTCCTGATTTTTGGGGGTATTTGGACTGAGTTATTTATGATCCATTTCTTTGATAGCACTGGCAGCTTTTGACTGGTGTATAAAGCACTGTTACTGAAACAGGAGGCAAAAGGGAAGTTTTAAAAAATTAAATATATCCACATTTTAATGCATACAGCTAGGACATATCAAAATTTGTTTTTATTTTATTCAGGAATTGGCTCTTCATTACTGCCAGTGCCTAATTTAAATGGAAAACTGAGTTTGTAGATGGTACCACCTGTGCTTAGCTAAGTGCTGACTAATTTCTTTGCTAAGTCGTTTCTGCCTCCTTGCGATTTATGACTCAATGTTATTGGGATGAAAAAATTCACAAGATATTTTATGATGAGTGATACCTGCATCCTCTAAACAGAACCTTTAAAGCCACCAGAAATGCCTTACATTAATGCACAGTAGTCAGGATTCAAATACACTTAAATTGATTAAGACCTACATCATGGAAGAAAAAATAAAAACATTTTCCCCTAAAAAAAGAACAGTGACTTCTAATTATGATTTTTTTTTCAGTGAGCATAACATGATTATAATAACAGAGCAGTATGAGCTAGGCTGTGTGAATTAATGAATCATGTGAAGGGAAGCTGTATTTCATTTCACAGGAAACATTCGTTTCCCCTTGATCAAATCAGGTTTTTCGCCCAGCTTCAGTAACTAAAAGCAGAACCCTGAAGAAACAATTAACACTGCCTTCTTCTGGCACTTAGGTGTTTTTGTTTACATATTCCCCCAGTCTGCAAGATAATACCCTACATAATAATTACAAACAGTGGGAATGGAAAATTCTTCAGGAATATTTGTTTTACATTTAATTTCTTGGCACTTCAGGAAATTTAGTACTCTTAAAAATTATATTTGGCTCAAACAACACCATATGAAAGTTTCTAATTTTAATTTCATAAGCATACTTCAGCTTCGTGCTCTCTCTGAGTCATTGTCTAAATCCCGAAGATATGTGAGAATAGTTATTGTCTCTAAATTCCCCTAACATTTTTATGTCAGCTCTAGTCAGCTGACTTATTTTTTAATCTCTTCAAGAACAAATTCAAGAGTTTTATTTTTACATCAAGATAATGTAAGGAGATTAAAAAGTATATGTTTTCATCCCCTGGTTTTTCACATTTGAGAAATAATAAAATACAATATTAATTTTTTTTCTGAGTTTATCACTTACAGATTCACATTATAATCTTCCTCAGGGCTTGATGCAAAGGACTACATCTTATACAAGAAAACAGTCATTATAACTTTTCTACAGATTAGTCAACTGTGTAATTTCCCACAAGTACTGCACCAGGATACACTTAAATAGGCTTAAATGTTTTTTTACTTCTGTCAAATACTAATAGGCTGTCTACCAGATCCTGATCTAGTGATACCTAGACCTAACATTAGTTTTCATTTAATTTTACAGGACTGCAAAGGAATACAATTACTAAAAATACATATTCTTTTGCACTTTTACGATGCTAAATATTTAATATAGTTTCAATTAAGTTTGTTTCCTCTATTTGAATTTGCAAAGCATAGTACTGGAGAAGAGAGCACTTTGTTTATATTTCTTATGAGCAAAAATTTTAAGAGCTGAATTCACTAGTCACCAGAATTCAATTCCTAGTCGGCATTAGTCTAATAGTACTAAATAATTGGGCTCCTGATGCAATTTCTGTTCATGTCAGCTCTGCAGGCTACGGATTCAAAATCAGTGAAAGGTAGTTTGACCTCCCAGCAACTTCTGGACCTTGAACTTTACTGACACCTCCTGGGTTTTCTTGTGGTGATCTCCACCCACAATCTAGCAAAACATTTCCATGCTGCTGTAAGACACCTGTCAAAGAAACCTGTTCCCATTAAAATACAAGAATTCCCACCTTATATTCTGAATAGAGTTTCCTAGAGTATACAGTATTGAAGTTAAAAAGGCTTTATGTATTTTACCTTCAAAAACTTCCTAGCAAAACAGGTTTAAGAACAGATCTTTTCACATTTTGAAAAGAGACAGAAAAGATAAAAATACAAAAAGTTGCCTGAATATTTTTTTCTAAACCTTATTGAAATTTGGGATTTAAATCTGATAAAATTTGAGGAGCTGCAGTTCTTTTACACTGACCCACTGTAACTTTAAAAGAGTCTTTAAATATCTAGTCTTGGAAGTTATACTCAACCTAATTATACTCTGAATGTGGCTCTTTGTCAGTAGGCTGCTGCTTACTCATTATAGCCCTCATTTTCATGATGAATCACAATTGGCCAAAACAGTAATATGAGTGCAATGTATGTTCTACCCTCCTTCTTTATGATTAATTCTACTAGTGGTACAAATTTGCATGAATGAATGTCAGTGTGTTTTCTGCCCTGAACATTTCCCGCTGGCTTCAATTCAGCCCTGCTGACATTTATTACAAATAATAGCTAAATATTCTTGATTTAATGGCTGTGGTGGCCCCACGTCTGAAGGTGATGTCTGTAATAAAAGCAGACAAGACTAGCTTATAAAATATATGAATCAGATTGTGTTTGTACATATAATGGAGAGGCCCCACAGACGTAGCAGCAAAATGGAATGACAGCTTTTAAATGCAGCTGCTGAAAGTCATGGGTTCAAGAACATATCACGTGCATTATTTTTTGTCCCTCTCTATTCTTTTACCACCTCTCTGAAGCACCCGTGACAAGAAGAAGAACATAGTCAAGTCAAAAGGGTCAAAGTTTCCATTTTGACCCTCTGTCCACAAATAACAATGAATACCATAAATCATAGTGTACTCACACCTAATGTCATTGTTAATTCTTCTACCAGAAAAGCATGAGAAATTAGAGGGAGTTGTCACAACTGAGTAGAGCTACATCTTCAGAGTCACATTTATCTTAGGTTAATATGAATCATATTAAAAACCTCCATTCTCCCCACCGTGTCCCCCAAATGCAAAAATGTTCCAGTCCTTACAGGAGAAAAAAATACATTGCTTGCCAGAAGTACAGAGCAGACAAGAAAAAAGCTGTGGAAGTTTTGTAAGATGTCCACATATACATCATATAGAAGGACTGGAGAAAATATAAAAAGAAGGATATTATGCAGGTTTACTGTTGAGGACACGAAGAACTTTCCCCTTGACCTGTGAATGAGCAGCTGCTATGCACCAGAGATGACAGAGGTTAACAGGGTCACTTTAGGTTTTAATCAAGCGGTGCTACCATCTTCTCCAGAATATTCAAGAAAGGATCCTAGAGCATCCAAATTAAAACTGGTAAGGACACTGCCTGTAAGGCTGTGATGGGGGGAGGGGGAAATAAATCATACTAATCATGTTGTTTAGAGGTGCCTCACAGCACTATATCTTTGCTGCCACTTAGTATTAGGACCATGCAAATGGTTTAAGAAATTTTCTTCATCACCTTCTCAAGGACTGGAGGTGTAGGACTGGCCTGTAGCTCTTCTGGACTCATCCTCTCCAAGGATGTGTCCCATGGGATTCTTCCAGGCATATCCCTTAAGAGGCCAACACAGAGCTGTTGTTTGGCTTTGTGCCTTTCTTCCCCTTTTAAGATCATGAACCCACAACTTTACTGTCACTGCAGCCAAGACTGCCCCTGACTTTCANCCTCACTTTCCTCATCTCATTCCTAAGGAGCCCGTATTACTTCAGAACGAACAACCCTCCTTGCTTCTTTTTCTAGAGCCACATCGATGACACTCCTTAACCTTCTAATGAGACTACTCTCTTCTAGTAGTCACATAGAATATTTTTTTTACAGAAAGATCCATATACAGGTTATTGTCCTGTCATGTTTTGGGTATCAATAACAAAATATTTGTCACCATTGATCGGTAACAAACCGGACTTATAAGTAAGTGCATCTTTGCAACAAATTGACAAAAAACTAAACAGTTGTGTTTAAAAGCTCCTTTTTCCCTTTTATTTTATAATGAGGACATTTAAGAATCTATAAGCATCTATTTCTATAAGCATAAATAACAAAAATCTGTGCATATTTAGAATATTTTTATATACATACAACAGATGTATCTAGGTATCAGACATGTACAACATCTAGTATTACCTAACAGCTTTTTCTCATCTATTGTTCATGTCAAAATAGTGTCCTGTATCCTGTTTTTCTCTTCCCTTACCAACTTGTGAATTCACAGCAATACTTTGTTCTTAATTCATTTACCAGGAAAGACTTGTGCACCAATAATTCCTCTTGCAGATAAGAACTGCTAGGAGCAGGGCTTGTTCTATCTATATTTATCTCCTGTCTAATGCAACTCTGTTTTGTCTTTTCTGACAGGCACCAAATAAGGAATGTCCACATCAGAGATTTTAATTACTTGAAATCTTTTTTTTATTGATCACAGGCAGCAAAGCAGCTCTTGTGTTAACCTTTCAAAATGTCAGTTTAAGTTATGAATACAGTGATCTTTTTAGCTCTATTGCTACAGATAGCATTGCATGGATATTGCATTATATTACTGTTACAAAGAGTGTGGTTTAATTGTATACCAAAAATGTGCCTAGGAATTGCCATTTTTTATGAGAAAAGCTGCTTGACTGCTTATAGACAGGCTAAGCAGTTTGGGACATAGGCTTAGACATTTTGTTGGGGCAATGCATATTGTATTTGTTCAGATTTTTATGTCAGCCCCTCTCATTCAGACTCTGCATGGACCTCACATTTTTATGTAGCAGAGGCCAGAATGAAACACAGTGACTGCATAAAAAAACATGTCTGCTGAATGGCATTTAGACAGAATACAAGCACTTCACATGGCTAACATGAAATTTAACAAAAATTTACCTTCAGATCAGGAAGATAGTGGCAGTGTTCTACTCCCTCTGTAAATGGCTTCACATCATTCCCACTTCATCAGGGAGGAGTGACCTGTACCTCACTGGACATGCAGTAGTTTGACATTACATAATTCATTTACACGGCATAGTAAAGAGAAAGCAGAGATTGTGAATTGTTATGTCCTTAGAGTTTTGATAGCTCACAGGCAGTGACTCCTAATAAGAACCTTCAGAACATACATTCCTTGACACAAGGTGCATACAACCTTTCTCTCTGGATTTACAAAAATAAGGATTCTCGTGGATTCACAACTACATTCTGAAACATTTCTACAGAAAGCAGTGCCACGGATGCGCTCACTTCGTACATAAGAGCTGGCAAATGAAAAAAAATTGGCAACTTGACATGTTGGGTTTTTTTATTGTTTAAGCAACATACATTTTCCAGATTCTAAATCAAATTCAAATCAAAGGAGAGAAAGATTACCTTCTGGCTACCGGCCCAGTGACTTATCCTGAACACCATTCTTCCTCCTCTGTGTGTCAACATCAAAAGCAGAACAGATTGAGTTTATTCTCCATGGAATTTCTATGATAAACAATAAAATTTATAATAATTTGGATGACCTGTGATATTATTCAAGTTCTTAAGGTTTTATGGGATTAAGGTGTACTTCCATATTACTTCAAGGTTATTTAAGGTCCTGAACTAATGTCATTAACACTTTAATGAAGGATTTAATTTTTTATTCTCTCTTTTCTAATTTTTTTCTTATATTTTGCAGGACATATCTGCAACAACTGTGCAGTTGAGATCTGAAAGAAATACTTCTGTAGAAGTCCTCAGAAAGTCAAAGTCAAGATTCTTTCATGAAATCCACAAAGGAAAAGAAAACTCAAAACCAAAAAATGCCAACATTTTCTTTAAACAAAAATACTGACATTGTTATTTAAAATAAACACAAATGCACATTAAGAACATTTTCTACTTGTTCTTGGACTGGAAATTAAATGTCTACATTTTTCCTCACAACATTGCCAAAGGCAAATCAGTTATTAACAAACAAAAGCTTGTGATGTGTTCTTAAGTAGCTTGTTATTATATCTATTGTTATATTAGGTACAACATGATGCCTGTGTGTTCACTGAGTCCAAATTTTACAATATGGCGCATATCTTATTTCTCTCCAACAACCTGCAAGCCAGGTGGGAAGAGTCAATAGCTTTCGTGACATTAAGCATTCCTACCACAATATGCCAGCTTTTTGTCTCCTATTATACAGAAAATCAAATTGCCAATACATCCTCTTGCTTAAAGCTATAAACACATAGAAGATCACAGTAAACACTAGCTCTATCACCAATGATACAAATGTAGCAGGTGTCTACAAATGTCTTCTTAAGGTTTTTATTTTGAAAGGGCCTTCAAATAAAAACAGTCATGTATATGAATTAAAGTCATTGTTTGCCAAGGTCTGCAAATGTATGCCACTCCTGAGGGAATAAGACTTTTTCCCATTGTGCTGACTGTGTCTAGTTCTTCTCTGATATATTTCAGACAATTTACCTAAAAAAATTATGAAAGTAGTGGAAAGGAGGGGACTTCTGCCAACTCATTTACTCAATTAAAGTATCAGAGCATGTAAAATTTGCAATACAGACCACAGTTCAAAATTTCTGCAAATATCTCTCCCAGAACAGCCCAGAAGGGCTGGTACCACTGAATCTAAATGAATCAATTATCTGTAATACATCTGAAGGTGGCAAACTTGAGCATAAGGAAAGACTTGGAAATAAGCTAACTGGTATAACTAAAGAGCATCAGGTGTCAAGCATTTAATTACAAGAAAGTATTTCCTAGTGAAATTCTGGAAGCCTATAGATGAAATAGCTCTATGAGATCTTTTTTCAAGGTTTGCCATTCTACATGTTTGCAAGTAGTATCAGGAAAATTTTTTTCTGTTGAGACTGACAATTTTGAAGGACCAAAATATCACAGCAAGAATTGACTCTCCATCACTACTTCTACCTTTGAAATCAGAAATTAATGAAGGTTATTTTAAAACCAGTGGATGGAGGGAAGAGACAAATTAGAGAATTGGCATGTAAAGTACACATTCTAGAAGTGAAATTTGTGTTTTCATCTCAGTAAGGTGGTGTCAGATGTGCAGTAAGGTGTGTCAGTTTTTACACAATAAAACTCTCTGAGAGAGCAAAAATGTATGAACAGAGAAAAATGTATCATTCTTGAAAGTTAGCTCTACTTCAAATGCATTTAACACATTTAAACCACAAGTGTGATATCACATATGCACACACAATTTCAGTTTAGTGAGTCCACTGTTGGTCTCTATTTGACAGAGCAAAAGCCATCATTCTCAGGAAGGAGTATCTCCAGTCTTGATCTGAATTGTTAACATCAGTAGCAACGAATTCACTTCAGTCCTTTTAACATTATTGGTACAAAGGCTGGTAGTTCTCTTTCAAGTCAGTGCCACGTTAGCCTAGTGTTACCTCGGTCCAGGGATCAACAGCTGTACACCAGCTAACAGCTATGCAACACAGTTTCCTTGCTAGCAAAACCTATGAAAGTGCAAATGTGTAAGGGCTTCCACTTAATAGTAGAATTAAGCAGATACAAATCACAGACTTTCTGTTAACTGCCTATTAATAAAGAAACAGTACAACTTAATTATTAATAAACAACAGTACAACAGGTACAACTTCACAATAAACCACACTGCAAATCATTCTAAATGCCCTTGGACAAATTCTCCAATAATGCCATTAGCTGTTGAGAGCCACTCAAAACAGCCATGAAATAAGAAACAAGATTCCCAGAAATCCTAAACACAATTCCCCTCTAATATCTCTTAGTTAGGGCCACTGCTGTCAATCTTTAAAATGCTTTAAAAAGCAAAGCAGAAAAGCAAAAACTCCTTTAAAAGCAATGCTCTATGATGCAAAGCCGTGTTAACAGAAATTTTCCTGTAAATCTAGATGGAGGTTCTTTTAGCTGACACAATTCCATTCTGTTTCTCTGGAGCTTCGACAGCTATATAAGAAACAAATTCACAGAAAACATAGACAATAAAATATACCTACACCAAACAATCAGCCGATTTTTAGCTGAGATAGAATCTAATGCTTAATAAATGCAAAGTTCCCTGTTCAGTGTTCCAGTGGCTAAACTACATAGACTATTTCACAATTAAAAGCATGTCATGTCTTTTGGTGATCAGTCTTCCACTTTAAAGCTAAGCAGCTGTGATAAAAATCTGATAATGACTCAAAGAATCAGGACACTGAAGACTGAGAGGATAAGCCTTTTTTCTGCGTTTTTCCCTTGACTATCTTCATATCTTACCTTTTGAGGCATTTTTCCTGAATGCAATCCATATACAGAATTTCAAGAAAATGAAATAAACAGAATACCTATAGCTGTTTTCTTTCACCACTGTGGCACAATAACTTAATGTTATTGCATTGAATTGCTGTACATATTCAATGGTATTAGTTGCTCTGTAAAGATACTGCAACTGTTAATGAAAATATTATTGTTATTCAAGGGGATTATAGAAAGGTTAGTAGTTTTCTAAAATCTGGATGAATCTTCCTCTTTATTAGCAGAGGGAGAAGAACAAGAACCTTGACATTCTACACATCGAACTCCACTGGGAGGGTTTACATACTGATGTTGATGTCTTGTCCTAATACAGTTGTTTATTTCCACAGCAGCTTTTTAGAAATTAACATGCTGTGTAATTCAGCCAAAATTTTAGGAAATAACATTTTTCAGTGACAACACATTGTACATAAATCATTCCATCTCCCACATTTGCTGCATTTGTGATCAGTCTATTTTGCATCAATTAGCTCAGTTCAAAAACGTTCAGCAACAGATTGATCGTACCTTTAAATCAGTCAAAAGAACTTATTCGTTTTCCTCGCTAAGTGACAAATCCTGTTACCATTATTAGTTTACTTACAATTAGTCTTCAATGCATATTGATAGTTTCTTGGCCTTATCAGCAGCATCCAATTAACACAGCAGCATACATTAATACAATTTTAAATCACCAAATCATTATCAGCTAAGTAAGTGGTGGCAAAATATAGCTATTGTAGAATTTTGTGCCTTTAGATAATGACTGTTTACAGAGGGCTGTGTACCTAATAAATCATCCATTATGTGGGAATTTGTGATGCAGCACATTATTAAGAATAACCACCCTACTCCACAACACAATTTTTAATTCACTTCAGCTGACAAAATTAGAATCCCAAGATGTCTAAGCTCCTTGTTTAGCATGGGTACCACTGTTGATCTTAACAACTAACTCCAGCAGCTAATATTTGCAGAAAACCAACCATAACCCAGGTAATGGCAAGATAATAACAAGACAGAGACAGCATAAGTCCTTTGATTAGGAATGAAATAATGTTTGCTATCTTGTTCTCACTGTCTCTGTCCTAACCAACCACCACATCTTCAAACAAATTGAAGCTTCATCACCTATAAATCTGACTATCACGCCAATGCTTTCAAACACTGAATGGGCAATAACAACTCACAGCTGCTGTATGCTTCTCTTTCCATCTTTGAGCAGCGCAAAAAGACTGAATCCAGAATTCTCAGTCCAGCCTCACTTACCATTCCATATCTTTGAAGCTACATTTGTATTGATTGTCATAATATATATGCTTTTTCAAAACCCTTCTAAGTTTAATGTCTTTCTGATTAGTCATTCCTGAAAGAAATTACATTTAAATATACCTCCATTGTTCTAGGCCAGTTTACCTCAGGTCAAATTCTGCACTATTTATAAACAGTTCACATATATGTTTTATTGTAGTTCTGCTGGAGAAGTGAAGAAAAGAAGAAATGAAGAAAAAAAGAAGAAAAGGAAAAGGAGGAGAGGTTCGGAGAGGTGAGGAGAGGTGAGGAGAGGTGAGGAGAGGTTCGGAGAGGAGAGGTTCGGAGAGGTTCGGAGAGGTTCGGAGAGGTTCGGAGAGGTTCGGAGAGG
>VYXC01006937.1:41033-64833 GCA_013397175.1 Platysteira castanea
AGAAGAGAAGAGAAGAGAAGAGAAGCAGGTGTAAAAATACTGCAAGTTGTTAGATACTATTCAGCCTTCTTCACTCAGAGCATATAAAGGAAAAGTCTTTCTTAACAGAAATATTTCAAATTCCTTCTTTGAAGAGGTGTTTTCTGTCATCATTATAGGAATGCAGTTTACAGTACTTACAGGTGGAAAAGAAGCCTTTTCTTTCATAAGGAGATAAAAATACAGCATAAGTCTCAGTAGTTCATATGGCTCCTGGACTCTGCATGGTACCATTTTCCACCAAGAACTGAACACATTAAAAGGCAAATCATGTGTCAGAGGCTTTGACAACTTTTATTTGAACTGATCATGGAATGATCTGACAGATTTATGCAGTGTGCTATGCTTACAGTATGTTGAAGTTCAGTTGGGCTACACCACACAAGAGCAACCACATTGAGTTAACATATGGATACGTGGTGCTCCACTAACCTGAAGCACTGGCACATTTTCTGCAGCCGTATGCCACTGAGGAAGGTTCCCATCATGGAACAAATCTGAGCATAATGCAGCAGTGGTACCTGTCAGCACTGCAGAAAAGCAACCTGCTGCTTACACACATACCTGCAGAAAAGGCTCGTGATGCAACTCCGAGAATTGAGCTGTGGCATTTTTACCTTTTTTTTTTCTTAACAGTGACAACATAAGAACAGCTATCTACAAACCCATTTTACAACTGCAAAAGTGGTTAACACACAGGCCAAGAGCAGAAGCTAAGCACAGGGAGGTTAGCTAATCAATAATCTGTTTCCATCTATACCTTTGATTCTCCCAGTACGAGAGATACTCAGTCTTGCATTGCCTGAGAAATCATCGGGCAGTTTTGTAGCAGTGGTTTTCTAAGAAGCAGGTGAAAATACCCTTGGGAGACTTGCACGTTGTGGGAGAACAGATTGCACTTGGCCAGCTGCACAAATAAGAACAAATGGAACAGAAAAGTTAAGATTCATTCTGGTGTGATAGGTTAGTTACTCTAAAATCCTTACTTATATTCAGTACTAAAGGCTGAAATTAATATCTTAAGAAAAATTTCAATTTTCATTACATGTGTGTAGCTACCCAGATGCACAAACAAAAAAGACCATTACATCCTACATCAGACATAAACAGCAAGGTTTTGGTACCGGTGAGGGGTGGTACTGCAGTGGCAGCCTCTGTGGGAAGAGGCTGGGGCTGCTCTGTCCTGGACACAGCCAGTTCCAGCTGGCTGAGATAGACTCACTGCAGGGCCACGATGGTGGTGCCTCTGTGAAAGGGTATTTAAGACAGAGGAAAAAGATCACGGACAGGCAGAGGAGGGGAAAAGCTAGAAACAGCAAGTCAGAGCAGAACGAAAGGGAGGAGATACTCCATCACAGAGATGAGATTTTCCCGCAGCTCATGGAGCAGACAACGGCAGAATAGATTTGTTTCCTGAAGTAACCTGCCCTGGAGCAGGGGAAATGTGTGAGGAGCAGCAGCAGAGAAAAATTGCCAAATACAGAATATAGCCCCATTCTCATCCTCAACCCCCTCTCCTGTGCCATGAGGGGAGATGGGTAGAGGTGTTGGGAGTGAAGGAGTGAAGTTGATCATGCGAAAAGGGGGATGCAATACATTACAATTTGACTTCTTGTTTCCCACTACCTGAATCTATTGCATTGTATTGAATTGAATAGTGAACTACACTGAAGGAATTCTTCCCAAGTCAGGTCTGGTTTGCCTGTGCCAGTAACTGTTAAATGATCTCTCTCTTTATCTCAATCCGTAATTTTTCTTATCCTAGTTTCTCTTCCCATCTCACAGAGAGTAAAGTGAGTGAGGTTGGGTGCACAGCCCTTAGCCAGATCTAACTCTCCACATATCCACAGGCTGAAACACAGGCTGATGTTTGGGCTCTTGTCATGTGTCTGAGTCACTAAGTCTGGGCAAAGACCTAGTAGAAACTAGTGCTTGACTGAAAGACAATGAATTACTAGTTGTATTTTAGGCTAACCTTGAAAAAGAAGCCTCAGAATCTTTGTTGGTAATCCTGATAATTTATAGGTTTATTTTTAGATATTTATTATGACAGTATTAGCACTCACCCTCTTGATACTTAGTTCCAGTATACGTGTACATAATGGATGCATTTTTCCTTTATTTGTCTTTCTTTACTAAATTCATTAACACTAGGGTAGATCCACTTTATTGACAGACACACATTCAAAACACATTTCTATCAGGCACACTCTTGCACTTTACCTCATGCTCACTATTGAAATTCAAGGTATTAATAAGAATATGTTTACAATATTGAGGGGGGAGGAAACTAACCCAAGAGGAGGGGAGAAGTACTGAGAGTCAGGAGAATATACTTCTGACATACTCAAGAGAAGCATTCTTTGAATTAATTTCTTGCTGTAGTAGTTTCCTTTTATTAACAGTAGCTGGCAATTTCCATGTGCTTTTCAAAGTACCTTCACAGCCAGAAAATATCTCACCATGTTAGAGATACATCTTACATCTCCTCAACTCCAAGTACACTGACACACAAATTTGTTGTTTCAGAAAGGGTACATGAGCAGGATACAGTAACATGGTTAGGATTCAATAAGATATGACAATTTTTGCATTGCAAATAAATTTATTACACTTGTTAATGGCTCACTGAACTTCTGGGGTTTTCTCTTTTCTTTTGTTTAATTCCCTAAAGTTGGGATGTCCCTGAGAAGTCTAAGAAGTTCAGGATGGACATTCTGGTGAATATCAGAAAGAACACCATCCTCTTCCCTATGATATAAATATTGATATTGAAGAGGCCAGAGGTGTAGTGCTGTATTTTCCCCACTCCTTTTCTTACTAAATGCCTGCCCTTCCCACATTGTTTTCCCTTCCCCATCCCTAGTCCCGGCCACTCCCTCAGGTTGTCCATATTGGTCCCAATACCCCAACTCCACCCATGTACCACCCCTGCACCCTGAGACTATTAGTCCATGTGCTCTCTACACCCCCCTCGTCCCCATATAAAATTCCAGGCTCCATGCCATGTGCTCTCTCCATGCCTTTGGGAACCTGAATGTCACCACGTGAACAAATATCCTCTGAGGTCCCCATGCAGGGAGCCTTCTGGCCTCCTTTATCGCCCCCATGTAGTGGAGCCGACAGCCGGAGCAGTGCAGGGAAGCTTGGAAGGGCTACAGGAAGCGGAACTGCTGCTCTCCCCAAGGCAGCCCCGCTGCGTTCTCCGGGAAGGTTTACAGCATGCCGGGCCATCGCAGGAAACAAACAAACTGCTACACAGAGGTGGGAAAAATCTCACTTGTGACAGGTAACAAAATGACTGCAGTAAAAAAGACAACATGTCAAGTTAAGGTGAAAACATTCACACGTTGAACAAAAGCATATCCATTTCCATGGTGGCAAGTTGCAAGGAAGTAACAGAAATTCAGCACATGTGGTGCTTTACCCTAGAGCAACCCACTCTGAGCACCTCCAATAAACACAAGATGACAAGAAAACTAAACACATGCATTACACCAGACATTTGCAAGGCAATCAAACCACATACCTATCTGAAAGACTGCATTACCTTCCCTGCTACTTTAACGAGTAAAAGGCTCTAATATAATCCCTAAAGTTCACTGAGGTCTGTATAACTCCTTCAGGAATTAACAGCTCTGAAGGTTCACAGGTTTTGAAAGAGAATAATTTTCACTGCCAAAACCAAGTACCTGGAGGTGACACTAAAATTCTCAAAATTAGTTTGTCATTTTATCTCTGGGCATGCTTTCAAATATACTATATATAGTTGATTATATCAACTAAAAGGAATGTTTCCTTATATTTCATCACAGCTTCTCGCTGAAATATGCAGAAGAATTCCAAGTGAACCAGCAATACAGCTGACAGACAAGCTGAAAGAGGTATGCAGAATGCAAGTAGGAGAGGATTTCACTACTCAGTGTTCGCTTCTTCACAGATTATGGTAGGGGAAAATAATTAATTGTCCTTTGCATCAGGGAACCCTCCACTCACAATCACAATATTAAGACTGCATTAACATATAAGACTGCATTATCCCATAACTTCATCGTGGCATCCTTCTATCTGATCCGAACAGATTTGTCCTTACAGAGCTTTTACTGTTATGAAAAAAATTCCCATTTTTAAGTCTTCTAATAAAGTCTTAATTCCTGTTGTTCAACCTTACCAAAAAGAGGAACACATTACTCCTTGGCAGGATCCTTTGCAGTAGTTGGAGACTGTCAGCCCATATTCACCACTCTACTTTTCTCTAAGCTAAACATCTTCAAGCTGTTCAGTCTTTTCCTGATAGTTAAGGTTTTTCTTGACCCTTTGAGGGAAGAGTTCAGTTTTTCAGGATGACTTTGAATTTCACTTCATATTCCAGTGTGCTTGTAGCCACTCCTAAACTAAGGACATTGGCAAATTCAGTAGATACACTCTTCACCATCTTTTAGAACATTTTGCAGATTTATCTCCTAACTCCTGTATTGGGATTCAATTCTATTTGTATAATCCTGAAATAAATAAGACTTCTTGTCTTTGAGAATACAATTTGGGCTTCAAAGACTAAAAAATGACAAATATTTGTGGGAAACAGCTAAGTAACAATGGATAGCCCCTAGAAACTGTAATTTTACTTGGAACATACACAGGTGTTAGCTAAACAGTGAATAGGTGCCCCCATAAACTCATTTGGTAGATTTATAAGTGTACACTCACATATCAAACTTCCTGAATCATTTTTTGGGGTAAAATAGAAATCAATATTACCATCTTTTAAATATTTAAAGAAATCTGGCCAGGATATTAATACCCATTCCCTCATTTTAAATATATAAAAACTGTCAGCACTTAATCATAAAATCATAGACTGGTTTGGGTTGAAAGGAATCTTAAAGATCATCTAGTCCCAATCTCCCAGCCACTAGAGCAGGATGCTCAAAGCCCCATCCAAGCTGGCCTGGAACACTTCCAGAGATGGGGCATCCACAGCTTTTCCGGGCAACCTGTTACAGTGCCTCACCATCCTTAGTCACCCTAACCTCATTACTTCTGTTCCATGTCAAACACTACCATGTCTCTATTTTTTAAAGTAATTATTCAGCTATTTGCTAACTTAAGCACTGATCCTCATTTTCAGTTGTATTACCTATGAAATTTATGTCTTTATCATTAATGAAGTCAAGTAATACAACTGTCTTAATTCATCTATTGCTTTATCTAAATATGGCCATAACTTTAAAAATCACTGATCTGTGGATTTATACAGTTTGGGTTGTTGATGGAAAAAATTACTGTTTTCTAAATCACTGGGGATCCAAATTAAGCAGGTTACTACAAATATGCATGTGGAAAGTTTCACTAGACGTTGTTTACTCAATAAGTATTACCTACTGCAAACAAAATTGAATTCACAGAGAAATGTAAAGCCCTGTCTACTGTCAGCTAGAATATCATTTAAATGTTATAATTAATTTTACACTTCATATTTTTAATTTTACACTTCACATTTAATGATAGCAGAACAATCCCCTCCCTTGCCCAGGTGGCGATGCTGTGCCTGATGCCCCCCAGGACATGGTTGGCTTTCCTGGCTGCCAGGGCACTGCTGACTCATATCCAACTTGCCATCAATCAGGACCCCCAGGTCTCTTTCTGTGACACTGCTTTCCAGCACCTCATTCCCCAGTCTGCACATACATCCAGGGCTGTCCCATGTCAGGTGCAGAATGAGAAACTTTCCCATGTTAAACTTCATACACTTAGTAGTTGCCCAGTCCCCTAATTTGTTACGGTGTCTCTGCAGGGCCTCTCTGCCCCTCAGAGTGTCAATAGCTCCTCTCAATATAGTACCATCAGCAAACCTACTTACTATCTTTTAATGCCACAAGTATGATGAAATGAATGCTATTTCATTTCCATTTATGATATTCAATGACATTTTTGTAAAGACCTACTACTTTAAATCTCTGATCAACAATGCTGTTAAATTCTTTGTATTACCATTAGCCCGAAGCAAGATAAGAGAAAACAATATTGACTCAATCTACTAATAAGTTTCCTTAGCAGTATTTCTTCCTTTGAAGACACTAAAGGAAGACTGTGTACTTCTTAAATAGAAAAAAAAAGGTTGGCTATTTATTCTATGTTACTGTGAATCAGAAAATCCTGCAGGCTGTTTGATTGTCTTATGATCCAAATCTACTCTGTAGACAACAAATAAGTACACAAAATGGAAGTCCTTCTTTTTCTTTGCCTCAGAGCTCTTTTGGGTTGGATTCATACTTCATTTCATCAGTTTTCTGAAGTCCAACAATAAGCTGATTCTGCGTCTCACCATCACTCCCCCTTTGGCATACAATCTGCTTCTGACTTGCCTGTCTCAAACATACCACTGTAATCCCTCCCAATAAACTGTTTAAAGAAACTATGTCAAATAAAGTCTCTAGTTTGTCTCTGACCTTCCAGCAGCACATTTATCTGTGTTGCATTAGTGGCAAACACTGGGCCTCAGTTCCAACCGCCCTGACATCTAAAACCCCCTGCATGATAGGGGAAATCAACCCAACTTAACCAACAAAGAACCACAAAAGAACTTCAAGTGGTAGGTACAAGGGACAGACATCACTATCCCAATGCCACAATGGTCATTACAGTCTGCTGCACCCTGCAAAGTTACAAAGACTTTGGGTGAGTTCTTCTATCAGAAACATAAACAACAGCACGGAGACCTTTACAATGCAGTCCAGCAGTGAGCTTGACTTCTAAGGCAGAAGAAGAACAAAGAACCCAGACCTTATAGCTATAAATTATACAAAGAAAGAACGGTCGCTGGTCACTACGACCTACTAATGTGGAACAGCCCATATCTACACTACTGAACTTTCTCACTCTCAAAACAACAAATCCAGTTGGAAACAGACCTATGATAAATACTCCTAAGTCTTTTCACTCAGCACTGTGGTTTAAACCAAGCTGAAAATTAAGCCCCATGCAGCCACTCACCTTCCCCCACCCCCTCAGTGACACAGACAAAGGGCAGAATTTATGGGTTAACAATTTACTGAAAACAGCAACAGAAAAAATAAACAGTAGCGTCAACAATACTACTAACAATAATAAATAAAAGAGACTGACCACATGCAAAATGCTCACTGACTGAACCAGTGTGACAGGACTACAACTGGGACCTCCGCACCACCCTATTCATCACTTGCTCCCCCGAAAAAGAAACAAAATGCCCCCAGACCCACTGTGCAACACCTTTTTGTTCCACTTAAAGCCATGACCCCTTTTTCTCAGAAGAGAGACTCCTCTTCCACTTCCTATTTCCACACCTAATAGATGATGTCCGTGGTAGAAAAACAACCTAGACATGCCACACAGCTCCAGGCCCCAGCCCCTCTCAGCTGCAGTGAAAAAGTAATCCTGTCCTTGGCTTAAACTAGGACACTCAGACACACATCTCTTCAGCACCACATATGTGTCAAACTCCCCATAGCTTTTCATAAAAGCCACACATCAGTATACCCACACATCAGTATACCCTACATGCAAATAATAACATGCCCCACACCATGCCTTATCAAGGTTTGTCACTTCTATTGGGTACACAGTATCAAATATGGCTGCTATACATCAAGAATGTAACTTTGCCAAAGCCTTTTTGCTCCTGATTTTCAGCTAGATGCCTTGTGTTCTCCAGCCTCCTTTACTATTCTCTTTAATAGGAGAAAGACCTTCATATACAGCCAGGAGATTGGGCACTCCCGTGGATGATTTCTAAAAGAAATTCTCTTATCTGATGCTGTCAACAATACAAAAGTCCCCAAGGGAGACTTATTTAAGGCTCTGTTAACAGTGTCTCTCTCCCATAAATCACAATCCATAGTGTTAGCTGTTCCAGAAACTCAGATAGTGTCTCCACTGATCAGATCCCAAAATAGAGCTCCTTAAGAGTAAAGAACACAATTTTTACTCTGAGTGAAAGAGACAGACTGTGCCACAAGGATACATTACATTAATGATAAAAGCAGAAGAAAGCATAAGACCCTCTCACAGGTTCTATACCCTGGCCTGGAATAGTCCTCTGGAGGAGAAAATATCCTAAAACTGTGCCCCATGGCAGGGTCTGGGAAGGTCTCCCAGCTGGAGATCCCAACCCCTCAAAAAGGTGCAAGCATATGTGTCGTCTGCCCTTAGTGTGTGGAAGTGTCTAACCATCAGTCTTGAAAAGAGATGCAAGCCAGTCTTGGCATAGGCAGTGACAAATGAAGAAGAAGGATCTAGCCAGACCTGAACTCCATTTCTCACTCAGTTTCTTGCAGACTATAAAGAGGGTGGTCATCTCCTGGCCTCCTAAATACCACGACTCTGCTTTTTGCCTTCCAACAGTGAAAAATCCACAAATTACATCACAACCCTTCATAAGAATGGTGTTTGTAGAGCATGACACAAAAGGTGCATCTGGCAGGCCCTGGGGAATGGCAGAAGGCCTGCAGGGATGATTGTGGAGCCATGCCAGAAGGAGCATGCCAAAGAAGCACAGCCCTATCTATTCTAGCAATTGAGAGCATTTTAACTGCCAAATCATATGCAGGGAGGACACTGGGGAGGGCTTTGGATGGCACAGGCCAAATTCATGCCAAGAAGTATTCTGCGTCTGTATTAGTCCAGATGAACATGAGCCAGCACCAGGAAACATTAATGGCACACTCAGAGCTGCTTGCATAGGCACAACCACAGCACACAAATAACTTCAGCCTACACCCATCCATCTTGTCTCGTATCCTCCTTTAAAATCACAGGCTTCATGTTTCAGATTTTCTCTCCAGGCCCTAATTTCTTCCGTTCATTACACACGAAGATCTCGGAATTTTTACTGACAACGTTTATCTAATTACATTACTTACCTAAGACTTTTCTTCTTCATGACTTCTGTACATTTATTTCTGCTGGTAGAGACTCTGAGTTTGCAAGTCTTGTTGGAATCTAAGGATGTATGTAACATTTATATTTTTCCTCCCAGTGCAGGAATAGATTTTTTAAAAACTGAAGATGCAAATATATGTTTCTGTTCATTTTTTTTGAAAGTGAAGAAGTCAAAGGTGCAGATGGAAGGAGTAGGTAATTGATTGTCTTTGCAAATTATAGTAATGGCCTAGAATTTGTCCCTGTATTGCAATTTTAGTTGCTTAGAAATAGAAGAAAACCCACATCACAAAAATCAGTGCTTTACAATTGCACACAACTGGATGATAGGTAATTCATAAATTGCTCAGGTTTTACCAGAACGCTGACTAAAACTTTGATTTCCCTATATTTCTCAGAATCTGAAGTCCTGTCAATCCTATCTCCAATGATTAAAAACTGTTCTTTTAGGTTAATTCAATGGCCAGTTTATAATTTGCATTCTCAGCGACACAATTCCAAGGTTTAAAATTATGAAAAGTCAGTCACTCCTAAATAACTTTTGGTTGGTTTTTTAACTCCTGAAAAGACTTCAGGGAAACTAGTATAAGCTGTTTGAACACTGATTTGTGTATCATTAAGGTCAACAAAGTTAGTAAACCTGTTTTTCAGAGGAAAGAATTTCAACCCTATTCCCATGAATGGTACCTGAATTCAGACTAACTCTGTTTCTATCTACAACTAATTTATTTAAAGAAACAACAAAAGATACTGAAAATCTTAGTACCTCTATGTTAATTAACTTTATAGATTCATATGGCAACACAGAGGTTACCAAAATGTCCAAAGTGAATAGTAACATAACTCTAAAACTGTAAAATAAAAGCTGGACTTTCGAGATTAGTGACTGTGAATAAATCAATGATACATTAAAATACTAGAAGTCTTATTCTAGGTGGCAGAAAATAATATTTTACTGCCACTTGAATACATTACAATATTTTCTTTTGTATGCACCATTTGATTTGAGACCTTTTCAATAGCAAAAAAAAAAAAAGCCATTTCCTTCACTTTTAAAAGTGCCTAAAATGCATATATAGCTGATAAAACACAATGAGGCTTTTTTCCCCCCTCCAACCATTATACTCTCCAGAGTAAATATGTGTTTTCAAAAATCCTTTTTTACCCAGTTGACCACCAAGTAGTATCCTATCAGTTTAAGGTTTTTGTTCTGCTTTTCTAAGTGATCATTAGTACAATGCTTTGCAAATGAAAGAAAACTCAAAAAGAAGAAATCATGCCTACAGTATGCAAGGCAGAAAAACACCAGTCTGTTATTCACAGTGTTTATGTTGGGGTTTTTCAGTCCTTAGGCTGAAGTGTAATGTAAAAATATTACTCCTAATGCCACACATTTACCCTTTTTCCTTTTTTGAACTTCTTCACATTCAGAGTTACATACAAAGTCCCCATGTTATGTTTTATATAGCTGTCAAAGCAGTCTAGAATTTTTTGTGGTATTTCATGAAATCCTACCAGCATCCTCAGATCCTCCTGTCACTTAACCTCTGCACCACAGTCACAGAGTCTGTGTTTTCTCTTTTTCCTTGTTCTTATGCACAGTTCTATCTAACTGTTCTCTCCTTTAAACTGCACAAACTTCTTTACTTATTTACACTTGATGGGAACCTATAGTATCATCTGGGACTTTACTGAGTGTCTTGCATTACCTACCACCATATTTTGCTGTTTGTTTTCAGACATAAATGGTGTAGAAAGAAAGGTAAACATTTAGAAATATATTATTATCAGTGTAAAAATATACCCAGGAAAAAATCTTCCAGTTTCAAGTTAAGTGTGAAAGCCAGAGTAGTTATTCTTCTCCTAACATACTTAGCAAGAACGTGTCAAAAAGCTCAGTAACTCATGTTTTTGCAATAACTGCAGTCATCCACTATGGTATTTTCTCTTCTGTTTTTAGCACAAACCAACTTGAAATGTCCCAGAATCATTCACAATAACATAATGAAAAACACAGAGAACTGCAAAAACATAGAAGGATCTACATGTCCCTGTCTGTAAATCTCAGGAATTACTGGTAACAGTTCAAAGTATTCTCAAAATCCATGCCACTTCACACTTGATCTTGTACCTCTGAGTATTTCCTCAGCCCTTGGACCATTGTTTTCAAGGCCACCAGTCCATTTTCCTCTTCTATCTGGGCTGCAATTATTCGCAATATCTAAATCTTTTCTGAGCAAAAGGTTTGTTTTACTGAGAAGCTAACAAAGCCCATTATAAATGGTTTTCATAAATGCACAAGCCTCTCACAGGCCCAGCATTCATAACTGTTACTTTCATACACACTACCACAAAGTAGCACTCTGAAGATGCACCGGAAAGTGGAACTTACTTTCTCAGAGGTGTGGAATTAATATTAAGTCTCTACTTCCACACAAAGCATAAAGAACTGATCATTCCCTCTATACATATCTATAAAAAAATAACGAACACAAAACCTAATACAAACATATCCATTCTTTTTCTCTCTAGGAAAATTGCAAGATAATAAGGATCATATTCTCTTTTATCATCATAGTTTGTAATTCCATAGAACTGGAATATTTTACACTAAGTTTTAGTTGTACTTATCTTTCTTCGCATGGTACTAGCATTTCAAAATTTCTTAGTTATTGTATTAGTTTACATGTGTGAATGAAGAAGTTTATATATCATTGCAGTGTCTCCTTCAGAATAATTCTGTCTAGGCATGTTCTACTCCAAGTTCTTAATTCTGCCCTTGCTAGCACAGCTGTTACCTCAGTCTTCACTTTGTGTAAAAGAAAGAAAAAAAAATCCTCTAAGACACACTACTGTCTTTAACTAAGATGAAAGATAAATATGTGTCCCCATTCATACATATTTGAGAAATCAAAACTTTCTATAAAGAAGACAGCAGAAGTGAGCTTCAGTTTTCAATGACTGATTGGAGATATAAAATGAAGATATAAAAGCACATCACATAAAGACATGAAAGTTGTGTAAAATGACTTGTGTTATTACACAACTGCAATCTTCAATGTTGCTTTCATATTCTGGATATTGGTCACTGTTCAGAAAAACAAAATAGCACTCACAGTGCTCCTGGTGCAGTTTACAAGGAGAGATGGAAGAAAGAAAGAGACACTTTTATCTTCATCTCTTTCTTTATCAAGGTAGTTTTAACAATTAAGATGCATATTACACTCTAACAGTACTGTACCTCTCCTCATCTGTAATTTCAACCTCTTTTCTAAAGATCTTACTCCTTTTCATAGTATTGTATAACCCTTTCAAATAATTCATCTTTCAAATAATTTTGAAATACGGCACTTTTTATTTGGGGAAAAAAAAAAAAAACTAAACAGCCCAAGATATATACAACGTATTAGGCAAACCATCCCAAATTTATTTGCAACTATTACTTCTGCAAACACCAATGAAGATGCAAAATATATCTCCATTTTTTACACCTACACTCCTAATTTCACTCTTTGAATTAAAGCCCACCCACTACTGGGAGGAAAAACTGCAACTGCAAAAGCTGTAGACAGCACGTTCAATACATAGATTATTTTCTTTACCTCTTTTTCATTAGCCTCTCTGCTTTCGTATGTGAAATCAAGGTCTTCAGCTTGACAGTTGGATTTAAGTTTCTCTTCTCTTTGGTGGATTGATAGAGGTTTTCTGAGGCTTGGAGAGGATTTCTACTGTATTTGTTCAAGTAAAGAATTTACAGCAGTGGTTAAAGATGCCAGACATGGTACTAGCAGATGCTGCACACACTTCCCTGCAGAGCTCTGTGAATGCATTTCAGTCCTGATCTATAACACCCCCGCTATTCTTGATCTGGACCTCTCCTGTGCAGGGCCTGACAGAAGTTATCTGGTATTGTGGCTCTGTGATTTGGGCAAATAGCCACTAAAGACTAAATAGATACCCCAAAAGTCATCTTCACTTGTTTGATAAGCCAGTTTTATGATCAGATCTAGATTATGCAGAGTTAATAGGCATTGTCATGAGTCACTAAATATGAAATTGTTTTTCAGCATCTGGACACAGCGAAGCAGTAAAAACAAGGTTACTCACAAAAACACAGGAAAAAAAAAGAAACCTGAGATTAAGGCATACAAAACCAGTATTTTTTTCCTAGAACTATATGGTGTCCTTTAATTCAACACATAAAATTCCCAGTGGAGAGTTTCAGCTTGTGCTTACAACTGACTCATCCAGAGGGGTCACTGGTGTACTAGTGCTGTTTACTCAACACGTGAATTATAAAACATTTCAGATTATTTCTCAGTGATAGTAAAAAAAAAAAAAAAAAAAATGCTAGAAGCTATACATAGTGCTTAAATAATGAGGAAGCAAGAAAGCATTTCTAAAGAAAGAATACTGCCAGTGCTAGTTTGAAGAGAGCTGGAAGGCTTAGCATTTCCTCTCCATTCTCTGTGAGACTGTGGAATACATCAGGAAAAGCACAGTAAATATGTAGGAACAGAGCAACAGCATATCCTCACTACTACAAGCTTTCACAGATCTCTTGATGTCAGAGATAAGACAGTTTTCAGCTGCTGAGGATCTGTCCCTGGTGCAGTTGGAAAACCACAGACCCAGTCAGGGGAAAAAAGAATGAATTCTAGATGCTTGCTTTGTAACTACATACTGATATTATTTCTTGAACTGCAAGTTAGGCACGTTTAACTCTTTTTTTTCTGTTATCTTTGCAATATGGCAGTCTTGCACCTTTTAAAATCATTTTAATAATGATTTACCAGGTTTCAAAATCTTTAACGAACATGTTGCACTTTTTCTTGGGAAAAATATTCTATTACTACATTCAGGATATGAATACTAAATTTCCTAAGATGTTGTGTTAATGACTAACTTATAAACTTTTGAAAAGAAAGTATTTGCCAAATAACAATATATTTACAGTTATATTAGTGTGAACACTGTCACTGAAACGCAAAATATGATTTTAAGTCCAATTCTTCCAAAATAAAGTAGAAAACATTAAAGAGGTATTTGTAGCCAATACCTGTACGATGAACTACTGGATACCCCCATGGGTGATAAAGGAGATGATCAGTTATCCATTATCCTAAAGTACAACAGCACAGTCACTCAGTACCTAGTGTTCTTGGCAAATCAAAATAGACCAAACATAGTGAACAGTAGTAAACAAGTGTGAGGAGGACGAGGCAGCAGAGAGGACCTGTTGTGGGCTGACCACAACCCCTCTTTCTTGAGAAGCTGGGAATGAAGCAGTGAATGAGTTTTCTTATTAGCATGATATTGACAGGACACAGGTAGAGTTAAAAAAACCTTTTCATATTTCATATTATTAATGGTGAAGAGTCACAATCATAAGCCTGAGACAAACGGGAGTTCAGGAACAGGTTTTTTATCTGTTTTTGTTTCTCACAATTCAACTCTATTTTAAGTGGCAATAAAATAATTTTTCCTAAGTTGAGTGTCTTTTCCCTGATGGTAATCAGTGAATGATCTTCCTGTCCTTATTTTGACCTGTGGGCTTCTCCATCATATTTTCTCCCACCAGCCTGGTGAGGAGGAGGACTACAAGAGTGGCTGGATGAGTGTCTGGCTGCAGGCCAAGGTCAGCCCACCAAAACTTCCTTTATGGACTTGACCAGTTTTAAATGGCTTTCTGTACATTCTTGGCTGCACCTGGGCAGATATTATGAAGGGATATCTGTCTAGATTTCAGAGGGGGTTTTTTTAATGTATTGTTTAAGTATTGATGTGCATTTTATGACAAAAATTTAATCAGAATGAAGAAAGAATGCTCCTAGGCTGAATTTGTCAGGGGCCCAAACTAGGGGAAGTGAGATTAAATGCAGAAACAGATTTATTTCCCTTAATTATGTTGTCATATTTTCTGTGAATAGTGTGTTTTGCAACTCAGAAGGGACTTATTCCATGATATATATTGGATTGTATCTATATTATTTAAAAAAATAAGTAAATGTTTTTATATTAGCATGTGATTTATATAATTTAAATAGAGTTCAGGTAGTTTTCAAAATTTATCATATGTGCCAATAAATCTACTGAAATGTTAGTTACGAAACTCTCACTTATACATTTCTTGACATCTCTGCAAGAGGTTTTGGTATTTCAAGATTATAACATTAAAAAAAAAAAAAGAAAGAAATGTGCGGCACACATTTGTTAGGAATTATAATGCATTCCACTGGATCTTTATACAGAGGTAGAAGTATGTCTTCAGGGTAAGGTCCCTAGGTGACAGTCTCAAAAAGTGTATTCATTTCAGCTGGGACTCTGTGAATAGCAGAGTGGACTGGCATTGTAAAACCACCAGTTTCTCCCAGCCCTGTGCTTGGAGGTGTGTCACACACAGTAACAGCAGTAAGGAGCCTTGCTTCCATCAAAGCCATCAGAGAGGCAAGAATCAGGAACTGTACAGTAAGATATAAATATAAACTCAATAAAAGGAATACATAATTTGTCATCTACATATAAATGAATTTTACTGCCAGCATCTGCAAGTCCAGAGAAAGAACAAATGTATCATCCAGGAGAATTCAAGCTATTTTTCACTCCGTTTGTTAAATAGATTTATTACAAACATCTTCTTATTGAATTGATTATATAATTTACATCACTCTTCAAAATTATACACCTCCTTTATTATATTTATATGGGGTTTACATTCTAAATATTTAAAGCTAGAAAAAGCACACTGAAATCATTACCTTTAGACCTGTAAATGTTCTCTAAGACATATCTTTGGCTATTATTTTTAATTTAGGATGTTCTGAACCATAATCTGAGCCTTTCAAAAGGCTATGAAATATTAGAAAAGCAACAGTTAGATAACTGGCAAAAGAATATATTTCCCTGCCTAGCAGAAGCACCTATGCACATATTTAGTTTTAAATAGTTGATTCATTTTGGAGCTACTTCTCAAATTTCTTCTTATTTTCACTACTTTTCATTCCCTGTCAAGAAGGAAGTGTGCTACATTATCTGTGTACACATTAATTCAATCTGAAACTGTCTCACTTCACTAAAAGCTAGATTAATGTGATCTCTTCTTTTACATTTCTTGACCTCAAAAGAGAACTTGTTGCTTCACAATAGATCTCCAAATGAAAAAAAAGATTTCCTAAAAGCTTTGTGATACAGCATCTTTGAAACTGGTTTGCTTCTCCTTTTCTAACTTAGTTTTGGATGCACAAAAAAATCCCACTTTTTTTTCCCGAAAAAGAAAGCAAAACTCATGAGAACATGAAGCACACAGCTTATTGAAGTCAAAACATTAGGAGAAGTTACCTGCTAGCTTGTTTGAGAATCAAGTAAGTGTTTTCTTTCAAAGCTGAATTTCAGCCTTTGTGAAATATGCTGTAGGAAGCCCAGGAGACAAATCACCCACACAAACTGTTCAGATTACATATAGCTTGAGAAGCAGCAGTGAAAAATTTCCTACATATCCAAATTCTGTTCTGGACAGAGTGAGATCTTCTTATTTTAAGACTCAGGATTTTGATGGAAGTGTAACAGCATGAAGAAAACAACATGCTCAATAACCTCATGGAATACAGGTGATTAGAACTTTTAGATACAGGATGGTTACTAAGCAATATGTTCCTAATATTGACATAAAAAGCTAAACACTTAAATGAAAAAAGAAAAAATCCAAATATCTTCACTCTTGATAAAACCACTAGACATTTTAGAATTCTGACATGAAAGAACAGGAAGGCCCAATTAATTGACTACCCTACTCAAAGATGTCCACATGATAATCAGCAGCAAAGAAGAAACCTCTGAAGAGTTCCAGAGAAAAAGAGAAAACTCACATGTCTGAGGATGCATGTAAGAAAACCCATATACACAATACTGCAAGGCAGAAGGGTAAATGTTTTAACCTCTAATAACTTAAACTCCTCGTGTCAAGTCTTCCCTGGACTTTAATCTTTGTGGGTTATTTGCAGGGATTATTAACCAGAATTCCTTCTTACAGTGTCTAATAGCACTGTAAGAAAATGTTGATTTGATAATACTGAGAAAGAGCAGCACCCAGAGGCATTAGTGGGTGGGGAGTTAAAGCCCCAGCAGGCAGTTATCATGCAGCCACTAACTCCCCTTCCCCTAAATGATGCCTTAGGTTTTAACTTTTATATTTTTCAAATCCTATATTGCCTAGCGTGTAACTCTAAAGTTTCTTGTAGTTTGTTAGCTGCTCTCTTAAGCCAGATAGACACAACAAAGCTTCTCTAAGCTTGCTATTCAAGGACACTCAGACTGTCCTAGGCCCAAAATACGTAAATTAAGGCCCCTAGAAAGGTGGAGAAATTGAAGAAATTTCNTCCACATCATAATAATAATGAAGAGTAATAAATTAATATAATATTAAAAGAGAGGAATTAAGCAAGTCAAATTAATGCCCAATACAATTGCTCACTATCTGCCAACTGATGCCTAGAGTGTTTTTAGGTAGCAAACAGGACCCCCACTTTCTGCACTGAGTATGGTGTTCTGTGGTATGGAATATCATTTTGGCCAGTTTGGATCACCACTACTGGCCATGCTCTCCCCTGGCTTCTTGTGCAGCCACTCACTGCAGCATGGGATTATTTGATTTCTTTATTATCTCATAATGAAACATACTACTTACAAGTTTATTAGACACTGACAGTGTTATGAATTACTTGTTTTGAAATAGACTGTTTCAAAATTAGAATTCCCTATTGCAGAAATAGCAGTCTTGGCTTAAATTTCTAGGAAGTACAAGAAAAATGTGTTTAAAAGGTCTACGCTTATTTCCAGACAAATTTTGTACTGCTGGTGACTTAAACAAACATAAAGATAACAAAGCAACAGGTGAAGATAACTGGTCAAAGTAATTTATCTCAAAAGACAAATAGCAAACACTGCATTGCTTATTCTATTTCAGTGAGAATTTGTCTTGAAAATCACCTTCTTTTTACCTTGCTCAGGTTGCTGGTGCAGCTGGAAACTCAGATGAAAAATTAGCTAACAAACAGGCCCTGGACACATTTGTTCAAAACCTGCTTCATCTTCAATGGACACCTGAGGAGAAACTAGTTAAAAGCTTGACAGATTCAACACATGGCAAAGCATCTTTTGTTGGCAGTGCTTTAAATTGCTATGAGGGAAGGTGCATCAGTGAATCAGAGGTCAGCAGAGGGAAAGAAAAAGCTACTGTTACTTCCATGTTAGAAAAAAGTGTTATAAACAGAATCCCAAAAATTCAGAAACCCACCAAATTTTACAAATTAATTTTAAAAATACTTAAGTAAATCTTATATATCTGTCTGGGGTAACATATAATGTATATCTATCCGGGGAAACATAAGAGTGATTTTATGTGTGGCACTAGTTTCACATGAGATAAAAGGACAGATTATCCAATTCCTACTCTCTGACTTCAGAAGAGTCAAATTTAGATTCTGTAGATGCAGGAGAATAAATAAGTTTGGGTTTAAATCACAGTTTGATAAACTGATGAACAGGATTCTAAGATGTGCCCAGATGTGATAGTAAGGGTCTGTATTTAATGACCCAAAGAAGCTTTTTAAGTCCTGTTTCTTACATCCCACTGACATACATCAATGCAAAAAATATCCAGAACTATTAAAATTCAGGTTTATCAGATTTAATGAAGTGTGGACTAGACTCCGAACAAAAAGGATCACGTCTGAAACGTATCTGAAAGTATAACAGAAAACAAAATATATCAAATTAAAAAGGATTGCCTGAATGACTCTACTATAATGGTAATAACCACTTAGTAGCTTTGGGATAGCCTTTCTACCATTTAGAAATGGCTTGGGCTGAAGATGTGTTTAAATACTTGGCCAATATATATTAAAAACTACAATTATTAAAGGCTCTGTGAGTATGAGGCACTTATTTTCCTTTTCATCCCAGTCTTACTTCTGTACCTCCCTTCAGAAAGGGAGGAGAGAGATTAAAGACACAAAATTCTCTGTAGATTAAATAATTAGACATACAGTATCAGGTCAATTGAATTCTAGAATGTATAAAAAACATTCTCCTGCAGATGTTCTGCATTCTGCCTTTTCTCCTGGAGGATGCTGTCACATCACCCACCCTGCAAGACATAATGAGTGTGTGTATCACAGCAACCATACACCTCTCTACCTCCTTCTCCTGGATAGAAATAGGCCTCTACAGACAAAAATATGTACTGGAAAACTTATATAAAGAAAAAAAATATTTGTATTTTGTTCATTTGGATCAAAGAGCATAAACCTGTCTCAAGGCCCTCAGAAATGAGAAGGAACCAACCAGCTGAGTTTGGATCATCTGCATTCGGTTACTCTAATAGGAAATACAGATTGTTTTGTGTGCAGAACCCACCCTTACATTCTGGTTTTAAAAGGTTCTTTTCATGGTTAAGTATGCTCAGTGATTTCATTATTAGTCAGTTTCATTTCTTTGTATGTGTGAAGGAAAAGTCCATATCACTTGACAAAAAGGCGTGATACTGTAAAGGAATTATTGCTCCCTTTTGACTAATCAGCTAATGAATTTGCTGGGGGAGAAGCGGGGGTAACATGACATGACATTTTATTTTCATTAAAATCTAACTAAAATTATTGCTTCTCTCACAAATGCAAGTCAACAAACTTGCTTGCATTTCTTTGTACTCACAAATTATACCTATTTATGCCTGACAACAAGTCAGCACACATTTTATTCCAAAGAGTAAAAAAACTCCAAAGTATGTTTTAAAGCTCTTTTCAAGACTTACTATCTTTTTGAGTTCTACTCCCTGCTTGACAAAGCTTCCCAACTTATCTGACTGCTGATGTACAAGAATGCAATTATTTGACCAGGTAGGAAAGCTGCAGGAAAGGCCTGTGGTGTTCTACAGCCACAGGACAGGTATGAATACATGTGCAGTTACACCATGGGTATGTCTTCATGCTAGACAGGGCAGCTGATGGACAGCAACCACACTGCCAGCCCAGTGCCTTGGTACTGTACCCTCAGTCAACTTTCTTTCAGCCTGGATTTCTCTCCAAAAGATACAGGCCTAGCTGCAGTGCAATAACCTCGTAGTGTTCTCCTCAGAAACAGTCAGGAGACATATTGTGGAGATGTGCTGGGAATGTGTTCCAGTCAATCTGTGTGTCAGAGAATTAGGAGGTGAGGCGTGAGGAGTGAGTGTCGCCCTCACAGCATGGGAACTTTACAGGCTTTTCTTCTGGAAAGAAAAAAGATGAATGGTTACAAGCACCTTTCCTTTCTGGAGGCAAGTCTGAACAACAAAGCCTTTCTCATGTGCCTAACTCCAATCTCACACTACAGAGGAGACTACAATTAATATTTTCAATGAGGCTACGAAGACTGTGCTTGCAAAAGGCAGTCTACATCTAGAAAGCATGATAGAGTAGGTATGAGAAAATATTTCCTCTATTACAGGTTCCACTATTAACACAGAGCTCATTTAATTCATTTATAATAATATTACACCAAATTGTCCTGTAACAAGTGGGTAATGATTATTTTAAGGCAAAAGCGGGTTTTGTGAAGGCAGTACAAGTAAAAAATATTCATCTGTCTCTTCTCAATAATAATAATACAAATCACATGCTCTGATGTGCATTCTTAATAAAAATAACATTAGCGGTCATAGGAATGATCCAGTTTTAATAAACTTTGCAATATTTAGATTTTCAAATAAAATCAATAGCAGGTGTGTTCAACAAAAATAGGACACTTTTTTTTTCCTACATAAACTTCTAACTTTGTTGTCATGTCAAGGACCTACAATATTTCATCTTGAGAATAATTATTACAATCTTACATTATATATTCTATTCTATTCTATTCTATTCTATTCTATTCTTTAATTCCTCGATGATTTATGGATTTTCTGCATAATGATTCACCATAATCTTTTACTCATTTACTGTGACCAAAATTTCTTGCAAATATAAAGCAAATATTTTATTTGCTTTAAATAAATATTTTACTTCTACAAATATTTTACTTCTACAGCACCTAACCTAAGGATCTCAAAAAGTTAAAAACTGTCAGGTAATTAATTCTAACAACATTGCCATAATTTGACAAAGGTTATAACAGTTTCACTTCAGCCACCAGCAAAATGCCTTATCCTCTGATGTGAAATAAAATAGCTGACCGAAAGGTCTCAATAGAATAATACTTTGAGTCTTTTTCTACCCTGTGCTCAGCAGTTTCTATCAGCCAGTTGTAGACTGTTTGGGATCTTACAAAGTCAGACATTAAATTACTTCAGAGAAGACATGTGTTTATCTAGAAGGGGTCAGGAAACATGGTTCTCTGCAGAAGGCATAGACTTAAAAAAGCAAAAATTTGGATTTGATCTAGAATATGCATGTTTGGCCAGATGTTCTTTTCATGTTAGCAAAATGAATTAGCCATAGAGTTTGTTACTATTACATTCTGGGACCCCTTAGTACAATTATGACACCACTAATATAACTGTTACACCATGAACTTGCAAATGCTAGCTTCAATTGCTAGCACATGGCAACATCTGTGTGTTTATAAAAGACATGATAAATCACATGCTTCTGCCAAGCACTTCAGAAAAACAGGTTCACTAAGCATACGTTTGGCACAGCTAACTATAGAATCAACTACGTTTGCACGATACAGGAGTGCAATAGATGACATTCTTGAAACATCCTGATTTGCATTGAGTAAAACACCAAACGTCTCAAGAAGTATGGTCAAAAAGCCATCCCATTTCTGTGAAAAAAGCAAAAAGAGTCTGCGACATTGTTCCCAGTATATCAAAAGCATGACATTTCCTATAAATCTAGAATCACAGTTTATAACGCTCAGTCATCCTGAAGACACTATACAGCACCACTGTATCCAAAAAACAGGCACTGGCCATTTTAAAGGCTATCCCAAAGGCCTCAGACCTAGTTTACTACTCCTTTCAATTTTGTTCCATGCCTAGATTAGGCACAAACCTCCTGAGGCATCTAATCTTTTCTTACAAAGAGTTAAAAAAAGGTACACATTATACATTTTGTACAAACTGAAACCTCTGGCTAAGCTATGGGGTATGCTTCTGAAGGGCATAGTAAGCTTTCTGAGAGGCAAAGCACACAGGAAGAAAGTGTATGACACTTTTGCTCATGCTGCATTTTGATCCACTCTAATATAAAACAGCCTCTCAATGGTGTTGATGGACCAAATGATTTATAAAGCCACACAGATCCCTCCTTTCATTCTGTCTTCAGACTCTTCCTTTTCTTGACTCTGATTTGGAAGTTAGTGAGAAACTGCATAGAATAGATGGTACACAATTGTATAGCTTACCACATTTAATTTATATATTTTACTTACTATAGCTTTTCAAATTTTGAGAATAGTACGCCATTTAGACCTCATACTATTTAGGAATACCAGACTATGGCTCCTTAGAAAGACAGCTGAGAGGTCACTAAAGCTTAATTAGCTCCACAATCACAGCACAGTTCATGCCCTGAAAGAACTCCCCCCTCTCCTCTTTCAGCTCCAAGAGCCACATAACATGAAGATCAGAAGAATGACCTCTCTAGTTCACAGTTCTGACTCAGCTCCTGGGACAATTTTCTACAGCTCTGTCAGTGTGCGAGCCACGTACTAAGATCCTGAAAAACAGTGTACAGGGTGATCATGAATCATCATGGCAGAACTAAGCAAAAGATAAAGAGTGTGATGCAGGTGTGAGCAAAAGAAAGATGGAATGGGGAAAAAAACCAAGTGTACAAGTGTATAGGTGCAAAGGGTTTCCCTGCATCCCTCTCCTTCCTCCTAAACCATTTTTTGGGCAACTTTTTTCTGGTTTTCTGCTACTTTGTACCTCATAAAACACTTCAATACAAATCTTGACATTTAAAAACAAAACCAAAAAACCCCCAGAAAATCTGCAAAAGGACCAGCTCTGCCTCTTTTTAGAAGGAAATAAAGGTACTTTCTCCCTCTACCCTCCAAAAAAGAAGGAAAGCATAAAAGTGAAGAATTTTCTTGAATCTTCTTCAATCATTTTTTCTAACATGCTGAAAATGTGTCTCCTGCTTTCATCTTCCTTGTCTCTACTCCTTTCTAATATTTGCTTTGTTCTCATGATAAAATGGGGCATATCATTAGCAGTCCTTAATGCACTTACTATTGTTTTGATTTTTTTTCTTCCAGAGCTGTAGTGGGTACCTACAGCTGTTTACAAAGTATTTCAAACAACCTGAAACAAGTGGCCTGAATGATTGAAGATTGTTGTGAAGGGCACAGAGAGCCTTTCAGCTCCATAAGATAAATTAAAATGCAACATAAGATGATAGTGATGAAAGCCACATGCAATTATGTCGTGAAGTTTTATATGAACCAAATGTAGTCTGCTCAGTGCTCTATTCCATATCAAGAAACCCACCACATGTGGTACTGGTTAACAGGAGTTGGCAGTCTCCACAGAATGGTTGCAGAACCAGTGCTCTCTGAAATTAATTGCTCTTTTAGCCCTTGAAGAGGTGTTTTAGCTCAGAATTCACACTCTGCCTAAAGATGTGTTAGGTACAGCAAGCCTTTAAGCAGAGTGGTAAGGATGTGGACCAATTCCATGACCACTTAACTGTTCTCTGCTGCTCAGAGATCTCCATGAAGTTTAACTGTAGAAATATTCATAGTACCAGATGGTCTGGAATTTAACTACACAGAGGATGGAGTGGGAGGGAAAGGAATAATCTTTACTTTCACTGAAATAATCAGACTGTATAACCCAGTTTAGTCAGAGTAGCTTTTTTTT
>VYXC01006937.1:64850-80892 GCA_013397175.1 Platysteira castanea
TTTTTTTAGACTGTGCTTCCTTCTTTTTAAAAGAGATTCTGCCTGAAGGCAGCTCAGATAGCCGGCTCCAGGAAAAAAAAGCTGCCAAGACACTTGGAGAAAATGGACCTGCCCTTGGACTGACATAATAAAAGGGAAGATAGAAATACAACTTTTGTGTACACAACCCATCTGACCACAGTCCCCTCACAACTATCCTCTCTGACAACACCGAAGAAGAGTGTGCACAGAAATTATCTCAGTCCCCAGCCAGTTATTGCTGCCAGCCCTCATACTGTTGTTCTGATGTATGAGAGCCTCTACAGCTGATGTCCCCAGACCAAGGATATCGGTCTCTGAAGAATACTGTAAGAACATGAGCACTCCATGTAGCCATACTCTTCACATACATTCCACCTGGTTCTGGGTATGTGTCTTGCTTTCACCAGAGACCCTTTAATTAGCTGAAAACCAGAAAACCAAGTATTAAAGGCTGCCTGGGATGCCTCATACCAACCAGTGTAAAGATCAAAAATCTCTTAATATTTTTGACGACTTTGATCCTAATTTCTTATTTAATGTGGTTCTGGCACCCAAAATTAAGTTCAGAAAAGCAACAACATTGAAAGAGCAAAACCACATAACGTGTACTCTGACACAGAGCAGGAATGAGGATCACACCCTAAAGATCAGAATAATTACACTCAATAATTGAAACTATACAGTAATTTTTTTTTTTTAAGGGTATTTTATGGCCCACCATTATGGTGCATCACCTGCTATTGCTCTCACATTTTTCATTCAGCAAATACTCCCTGCCAGTATGCAACACTTGACCTCCAATACCTAGGTAAAAGTCAGATTCTTATGGAAACTTTAGAGGTAAACTCCAATCATTCAGTGACTAGTCATATTTCATGTAAATGCTTACAAAGTTTAGAGTACAAAAGGCAATAATATTTAAAACTATTACAGTAAATTAAATTCTTCTTTTCTTCTAGTGCTCTTATAAAGAGTTTTAGCCATATTTTTGGTTTACAAAAATAAACAGTGACAATTCTTTCTTCAAGGGACTTAAGTAAAGAAAGCAATCATTAAATTCACCCAAAGCACAGACACCTGCAGACTCAGACACTCAGAGAAATGCTCTGGGAACCTTTGAATGCTCCCTGAAATGCTAAACATAGCAGGTTCCTCAGACATGTTTTTCTGGGCTCTGGTTCAAGTAGCGAAGAATTTTGCACAGCTTTTAGCTGTTCCTGTGCATTGTGTACCCTCTAGTGGCAAAAACTCCCCAACAAACCACCTATATTTTTCAATATTCAAACACTTTCTCAGCTTTACTGTCAATGCAAGACAGACCTTTTATTAAATGTACTTCTCCCTATTTTCTCAGGAATTTCAGCTTTTATTTCATGACACACAACAGCTGAACTAATTTATATAAATTTTAAATGGATTGTCACAATGCAACGACTGCAGATTGTATAAATTTTCATGGTAATTCTGTTGTAATCAAGATCACTCACGACATCCCTACATTAACAAGATACTTACTTACCCATAATCAATAAATCCCTCTCTTAAACACCTGGAATCTAAGCCCTAGCCAACTGCTGCAGATACACCGCAATGTCCCTTAGTTTAGCACAATTTTAATGTAGTTTGCACAATATTGAATATGATTTTGTCTGGATTTTCTGGTGTGACTAGGACACAAAGTAATGATAACCAGGAAGTTCAGAAGTTAGAGGAAAAGAGCAAAAAAAAAAAAAATCTACATTCACCAGCCAAGGACTGATCCTAGCCATAAAAAGAGGGAAACAAACAAACTATGAGTACACCTTAAAAAAATAGTTGTAAGCAACTTCAAGATTCTGGACGAGATGATGGCCATGAAAGCAAAATTCAAATCAGTGATCCTAAACACATGAAAGTGTTCAGAGCAAATAGATCCTTACCCTGAGCCCCTGAGACCTGAGACTAGTAGATATCTCACAGAAGGCTAAGGGATACCTACACTGGAGATACACAGAAAAGGGGCAGCTGGTGTGCACAGTGCCTTTGTCAGACAGATGCTCTCTGAGAATTCTTGTAACTTCTATAAACCAACACATCAAAACATAGAGAAGCTAATATCTGATTAACTTCTACTAAACACTGTCAGTAGCCATGTTATGCTGCCAATTTATAGTAACAGGACATAGAGGCCTAGTTTTAGAAGTCTGGGTACTAAAAATGAGTTGACAGAGAGATGCATGCCTGGCACATCTCCAGTAAAAAAAAGATTTGCTGACTTGGACAAAACAAGGGTGGTTTTTTTATGCTATTACTAGTTTTTCAGACAACCTCTACCATGAACTGCATGCAGTTGGATTTCATTCAGCAGCAAGCAGCACTTGAACTGTTTCCAGAAATAGAATTAACTATATTCTTTGTTTTGAATAATTCTGTTTTTGCATAATAATTGATTAAAACATTGTCTTTATAATCATTAAAAAGGATAATCATTAAAACTAATGTATTCTGACTCAAGCACTTATATAGGATCTATAGAAAGAGGCCTAATCCTGGGCTTGTGTAAGTAACATTTTTTCCTAAAAGTCCTTACTAATCTACAGATAGATCACTGTTAACAGACATGCTGTACTGAATAGTGTTAAATAAAAATGAGCAAGATTTTGGTAACAAGGATAGAATTAATTGGCCTTGTAGCATATGGTTCAAAAAATGCTTTAGCAAACACTGCATGTATTAACACTATCAAAGCTAGTGTTTCAACATTATGGTGTAATGACTTTGTGTACCTGAAAATTGCCAGTTTTAATTGTACATATTATTGTCATAAAGATAAGCTGCAGTATCACCTTTCTTATGTGTGTTACAGCATTACTAAACTTGTACATATGAGAAAAATTTAGTATATGAGCTCTTAGGCTCATGAACAAAATTTCTATCCTTCATACCTAGTTTTCTAGTTCCAATGTCTATTATCCATCTGAAGTGCCTTCTTTCCCATAAAATAAACATGTTTTGTAAAAATATAGTGATTAATGCTTACTGCATTGTTTTGTTATAGTTTTCTTTGGGTTTTTTTTTAACCAAACACTTCACCTTTGGAAGTTCTTCCATAGTCTTCTTGTAATCAATGCAAATACCTGATTAAATATCCTCATGCTTCATGATTTTTTAAGTCTAACTGGAGATTATGTGAATATTCATAGGGTATGTTAACTTGATTTTATCCTGATAATTTTCCTCTCCATCTTTTGGCTCTCCATTTTAATGATAACGAAGGGCTGTCCCTGGCAAATTTCAATTAAACAAATCACCTAAACTGACATTTCAAAAACAAAACAAATTTGGTATTTGCACAGAAAGAGCAAATCACACTCAAAATCACATACTGCACAAGTTCTGTACATATTTGAGACAGTGACTTTAAAATTTAGATGGCAAATTTAGAACGAATATATGTACCCAGAGCAAATGCATATCATATGTATGTGTATACAGACAAAATCCACACACATTGCTTTGCTGTCTTTCAGCCTATTTTGCTTACTTTGCAGGATGAGAAAAAAATCTGTATTTTGTATTGTGCATACACGTGTTCCTGGAGTCACTACCTTACACATACACAAATATACACTCCCTAGCTTCTGTATTGCAAACCATGTATTTTGTTATAAAATTGAACTAACATGTACAGTGAAAAATTCGTTTGTTTGCTTAAACACAAAATCCTTTTTCTTGGATGATATTTTTGTTTGCTTTAAGCTCTTCAGAAATCTGAGTGATCCGCTGGCTTGTACTCTCTTATGTCTCATGAGAACCCCCTAGTGACCAAGGTTCTCAGACCAATTATTCATGCTTGTAACATCTCCCCTAACTTGTCAGCACTCAGACAAAATCCTGTGATTAACTGGGTATTTTTTTCCCCCACTGATTCATATACATTAAGTGTTGCTGTGATTCCTGTGACAAAAATAGGTACTAACATTAAAATCTTCCATAGATTCCAAACAACACTTACATATTGAAACAAGGATAGCATAGCACTCTGTGCCCTGTCGATGGGTCACACTACCATTCTACTTCAGCTAGTTCAGGCACTAGCAGTCTGACTGAAACCTTGCTCATAACCAGGCAGTTTAATCTAGCTCTCAGGTGGGCTTTGCTGCTACAATTAAGAGTTACTAAAGAGTCAGCTATTTTAAAAGCTCAGGAATACCTAGCAGGCAGTATAGGTACACTCTCCACCTGGACAAAAACAAACTAAAGAAATAGGTAAAATAAACTTAGTATTTCTGTGAAAACATTGAAATTCCTTAAAGACAACATCAATTTTTTCTTCAGATATTTAGTCAAAACAACTTAAATAGCTTAAATTAAAACACAGAGTGCCCTGCCTTCTCACTTGTCATATTTCATACAAGAAAAGAGTATCTCAGTATCCTTTCATTTAAAAAAAAAAGTGAAAGCATTTGTATATTTTTAACTTATATTTCTGACTTTTCTGAGTTTCAACTCAGGGAAGTAGCCAATATAGATTTAATTATATGGAAAAGATGCTTTAACTGCAATGCAAATTCAATACCAAAAATCCAAAGCAAGCAGCCTTGCCTGAAATGTGCACAAATCAATTCTTTGCAGTGATTTGAAAAGAGCTGTGCTTTAATACCTAGATTACTAAAACCAGAGCTGAAAAAGCCCTATATTCCTGTGGGTAAAGTTTTAATGAAAAACTGATCATCTATAACACACTTCATTAAACTCTTTTTTCTTCTTCCCTAAATGACACAACCACTAGAGCCCCTTAAATTCCTAATACTAAGCGTATTTATCTGTCATCTACTGAAAACTCTGACAATTTTAATTCAAAGTAGAATATTAACGATCAGCTGACACTCTATGAAAACCTTGAAAGAGCACATTTTAGACACAATGTTTTTGTATTACATCTTTCTTCTGAATTTCTTCAACCTTCTTCCTCTTACTAGGTAAGGTGTAATTAAGGCAGGCTGTGGTACATACAGTTGAAAGTGACGCCTTTTCCTGGGCTTAGAATCAAAAGCCAGACACGGTTAGAGGGGAAAAAGGGAATTTACTTTAGTGTTTATTAAGGATCCTTAGATCCAGGCAGGAGCACCCCGCAGGAATGCCCTGCCCGGCCCGATGCACGGAAAAGCCCCCCCGCAACGATTTGCTTATACAATTACAGACATTGCACATTAGCATATCTATCACGGATTCCCCAGTGGGAAGCTCAAGAGAAGCCCCCCGTTCAGGATTGTCGCCCCTGCATGGGTCTATCTTAGTTTACAGAATGTGTTCTGGAGAGGACCTTGGATTTGGGGCTCTGACGCCCTCACTACGACAAAGCCAAGATGTTTAGTTTCTTGGCTTAACAGAACTTTGGGTTTAAGCTAGTTATCAAACTTAGGGAATTACAAGTATGTGGGCTAAAAGCGTTTGGGATACATAGAAGCTGCATAAAAGTGTATATGAAGGGGAATATGAGAGAAATATATAAAAAGCAAAAATCATTATGGCATCAAAAGCATTGGGAAGTCATGATTAGACATACCAGAAATGACATGACCCAAATCACTTTTTACAATGATACTACACTCAAAAAGTTTGTGTTAACATCCATAGACTGCACCAATCTCATAAAATGGCCTCTAAGTCCTAAAGATAATGTTCTAACCTCCATTTAGATTACTTTTTTTTTTTAACAATTTCTCTTGTAAGANTTGGTTGGTTTTCCTGAAAGAGATAAAAAGGTAAAGACGGCCTTCTCAGGCGTCATTCCTGCTGTGAATTTTGGACGAGCAGGTCCTGCTGTCCTTGCTCCAGACTCTGAGAGATAAGAAACAATAAACAACTTGAACACGAATTCACAGGAGTGTCCATTCTCTTGGCTCGGGCTCGGGACTTTTTAAGATCAAGAAACAGTCATAAAAAACCACAAAGAGCACTAATAAGTGGTCGCTAATACTCAGCAGTAACTGGTCTCCTGCTCTCTGCATGTGAGATCCTGGCATTCTCTACTGCTGGAATGATTTTTAAGCTAACCAACAGAAGAAGCACAAGCACACTGAACCTCAGTTATGTAATCTCTTGCTGCACAGCTCCTTGTGAGATGCTAACCATTGGAAGAAGGTTAAGCTGTCATAAATAGCAGCAAATTGCACCAAGGGTCAATTAAGTAAAAAATTAATAAGCTTAGCAATTTGTTCTGTAATGAAATGTATAAATGTAATTTAACACAATTATACGAGAGGATGCTAAAATATAGTCTTTAAGATAAACTGTTTCAGTAATGCTTTTTTAAATGCTCTCTAAAATATCAACAGATTCATCAGCTTTGACAAAGAGCATTGCATTAGCAAAGATATAACAAGTCAGTAATAAAGGCATCAGAATTCTGGACTGAGATGTGTGCATGTCTGAAATTTTACAACTACACTTATTTTATCTAATTTTGCTTTTGTTGATTTTCTATATTTATTCTTATATAAACTGTATATAATCACTCACAATTCCATCTAGAAGGAAGCACAGAATAAGCTTGTCATTTTATAAAACAAAATACAACCTTTCTTATGAAAGTAACTTCATGTTTGCAGCAGGAGAAACCACTTGAAACATGACGTTTGTTTCAATTTGGCTAATATTTCATTATTGTTTACCCCAAAAGCACAAGCCATAGCTGATTTTGTGGTATTTAACTTAACTCTTGCAGAAGAGCTGACAATATACAAACACTAGCTGATTATGCACATCAGAACCACTGCGCTTGATAGCACTGCCACCTGCTGTTCATCTTTATCTTGTTTCTTGCGCAATAGTTTTAAACCGACTTTGTACAGCTAATTTCACCTTGTCTATAAGAAAGATATATAATCAACATTGATTTTTTTTTTAACCATTTTAACCATTTTAAACATTACTCATTGTTTCAGTTTCTGTTGGCAGCTGACACATAATTATCTTCTTCTCATGCTTTCTTAAACACACAGAATAGTCACACTAAAGAAGCAAGACTTTCTGCCTGCTTTTTGGAAGTGTTTGTTTAGGATTCTGTATGTGTTTCTTAAGATGTCTTCATATAATAAAAATTAAAGAGTAAATAATCTAATTACAAATTTATTTAAATCATGGTTTTTGTTTTTTAGGCCCACAAACCTAGCACGGAAATCCAGGAGATGTTAAATAAATAAGTTCTATTCTTTAGCTAATAGACCTAGTAAATAGTTGTGGGATTTTATGACTTAAATTATGCCTTCAGCTTTACAGTATCAATAGAATTCTGTGAATTTAATCAGAGGGGGCTGTTAAACAATGAAAGACAGATTACTTTATGTTTCCTTTGTAATTCTCTCTGAAACTAGCCTATGTTTCTGTATCAACAAAAGTGCAGACCAATTAAAGAACAATTTTATTTCTGAAATTCAAACTTGACACATGTATCTACTTGAATTTATATATATATATATATATATAGAGAGAGAGAGAGAGAGAGAGAGAAATGAGATATATGTTTGTGGAGGAGTTTCTGTTGCTGTGGGGTTCTCCAGCAACCTTCTGAAAACAGTTTTGGCCTGTGGAAACAATCAGGGAACAATATTTGTGTGGATGTTCAGAGATCTTTATTTTCCCAGTCGCATGGCTGGGGGTCCAAACACAGACTGAAAATCATGGGAAAACCAGTGTGTCCTCGGTGGGGGGCTACACCAACACCCAACAGGGTACAGAACTTGGGTACATGTGACCAGGGAGCAGGAAAAACCCCGTATGTCCCAGGGTGTCCTTCCACTGCAGGGCCCCTCCCCCCAGGGGGGGACCGCCACAAGTTTCTAAATTTATTTAATTATATGTTTATCTATTTAAGCATCCTAAATCTACTACTAAATTTCAGGGGTAGTAAGTAAGCCATGCTATCATGATGGTTGCCTTACAGTGCTGCTCAGAATATTGTGTTGGGAGAAAAATGTTCCTTTCCAGTGCCTGGTCTTGAAAGCTGAATTCCAGGAAAAAAAGGTCATTGTTAAATTGTTAAAATGAAGAGAGCAGACTGTGGGATAAAAAGCACTGACAAACTTTTGGGGCAGAGTTGAAGATTCATATTGAGGACTTGTTTCTGCTCTGCGCTGGATTTCCATAGCAAGGTTTTCATAGTGGCAGGGCTACAAGGGTGGTTTCTATAAGAAAGTAGTCTGTAAGTATATTTTCTGTAAGAAACTATCAAACATAGCTGGTGCCAGCCAGCTCCAAGGCAGACCCCCCACTGGCCAAGGCTGAGCCCGTCAGTGACAGTGGTAGTGTCTCTGGGATAACCGATCTAAGAAGGTGAAAAAGTTACTGCACTAAAGCATTTGCAGCCAGAGAGAGGAATGAGAATGTGTGAGAGAAGCAATTCTGCAGGTCAGTGGAGAAGGAGGGGTAGAAGATGCTCCAGGCACTGAAGCTGGATTCCATCTGCAGCTGAAGGTGCAGCCCATGGTGGACCCTATGCCAGAGCAGGTGGATGTCTGAATGAGGCTGTGACCCTGTGGGACGACTGTGCTAGAAAAGGGTCCTAGCAGGACCTCTGGCCCCATGGAGAGATGTGCCCAGGCTGGAGCTGGTTTGTGGGCAGGACTTGTGACCCCACAGGGGACCCAGGCTGGAGCAGTGCATTCCTAAAGGACTGCAGACCATGGAAGGGATCCATGCTGGAGCAGTCCATGAATAACTGCAGCCTTTGGGAAGGACTCACACTGGAGAAGTACACGGAGCAGGGGAAAGAGGTCCTCCCCTGAGGAAGATGCATCAGCAGAGACCATAACTCCCATTCCTGTCTCACTTGCACTGCTAGGGAGAGGAGTAGAGAGTCAGGAATAAAGTTAAGAAATTAAGAAGGGAGGGATGGGAGAAAGCTACTTTTAAGATTTGGGTTTACTTCTCATTATCCTACTCTGCTTATATTGGTAATGAATTAAATTTATTTTCCCAAGTCCGTTTTTCCTATGACAGTAACTGGCAGTGATCTGTACCTGTCTTTATCTCACTCCATGAGCCTTTCATTGTATATTTTCTCCTCTGTCCAGCTGATGAGGAGAGTGACAGAGTGAGTTTGGTGAGCATCTAGCATCTAGGCAAAGTCAACTCACCACANTTCCTAAAGGACTGCAGACCATGGAAGGGATCCATGCTGGAGCAGTCCATGAATAACTGCAGCCTTTGGGAAGGACTCACACTGGAGAAGTACACGGAGCAGGGGAAAGAGGTCCTCCCCTGAGGAAGATGCATCAGCAGAGACCATAACTCCCATTCCTGTGTCACTTGCACTGCTAGGGAGAGGAGTAGAGAGTCAGGAATAAAGTTAAGAAATTAAGAAGGGAGGGATGGGAGAAAGCTACTTTTAAGATTTGGGTTTACTTCTCATTATCCTACTCTGCTTATATTGGTAATGAATTAAATTTATTTTCCCAAGTCCGTTTTTCCTATGACAGTAACTGGCAGTGATCTGTACCTGTCTTTATCTCACTCCATGAGCCTTTCATTGTATATTTTCTCCTCTGTCCAGCTGATGAGGAGAGTGACAGAGTGAGTTTGGTGAGCATCTAGCATCTAGGCAAAGTCAACTCACCACATACTTTTTATAGAAATTCTTTCTTCTTCCCACTATGCTGACTATAAAGAATCCTTTAGCTATATGACTGCCTCTACACTGAAAAGGAATTGTAGATAGAAAGCAGAGGGACTGGGCTGACAGAACAAAGACAGTTGCAATGTTAAGACAATATGGGAATATAAATTACATCTGTTAAGAAAACAGTATAATAAGCAGTCATATGGTGATAGCATTAATTAGGTTCACCTGTTTCTTTTGGAGAAAAGACAGAGGAGAATATGACAGAGTTGTACTATGAGTGACATGAAATAGGTGAGAAATGACTGCTCACTCTATTGCAATACAGTAAGACTGAAAAGAACGTACTAGATGGCAGGTTAAAAGCAAAAACAATACCACTGAAAAAGCATGGTTTTTTCCAAACAACTTGCAATTAAACTGTGGAGCTCCTTGCTAAAGAATGTTGCAGATGCTAGAAATCAATGATTTTGAAAAAAAAACCCTATTTTTTAAAACCTTTTTTAGAAAAGATCATTGACTGTTCATAACTATGAATGCCACCTCTAAAGTATTTTGCAAATGATTGAAAACAGGTCTAAGGAAGAGCTCTTGCAATCTTTAACACTGTGAGACATGTTTTTAATCACTGCCAAAGAAGACATAGACATCTTGGACTTAACAAATTGAGAAAACGCCAGCCTGAAAGCATGTCAAACTATCCTGAGAAAAGCAGAAGAACAGGAAATGACAACTGAATGACAGCAGCCAGGATGTAGCAACTGGAGTAACTATATTCAATACATAAGTGTGATTGGGTGGGACAAACTTATGGAAGTTGTGTAAGATGATGAATAGTGGGAAAGAGAAAACAGTATAATAAGCATGAAATCTGTCATAGGAATCAAGACTGCAGACATAAGCAGATCCAGGAGATGGGCAAAGAGTTTAAGTGGGAAGATACAAAATGTTCCGCCATGGCTACAGTAAGGGTATGTGGAAATGAGTGTCAGTATTCTCAAAGATACCTGGTCAAGGATATTTTTCAGTGCAGCAGATGAGAAAAGGAGGAAGCCATACACAAGAACATACAGGGACACAAACCTGACCACCAAATGATAACGGAGGTGGTGAGGACACCCAAGTCTGTTCAGGCGCATGAACTGATGAGGAGACGTGAGAGCACAGGAATGTTTATTCCAGGTAGGTTATCTTGACTGGGAACTTGGCCAGCTGGCAAACCAAAGGAATAATTGTAAGCTAGGAAGCAAAATATACTGACACACACCTGACAAAACAAACGTGTTTACAGCGACAATAAACTAACCTTGCCAGTCACAATAGCTGCTGAGCCATCAAGCAACTACAGCTACCACTTTGAGGAAAACTCAGTGGAGTTTGCAGCTGGTCAGTCTGCAAACCCAGGGGTCCTCTGGTCATTCTGCAAACCCCGGGGCCCCGAACCCTGTTGAGTGAGGGAATCAATAGAGCTGTGGAGGGACAAGCAGGGGGAGAGCAAGGAGGAACATAAGATAGACTAAAAGGATACAAAGGGGTCCAGTTGTCTGTAAAATAGGGCCAGTAAGTACATAAATCTGACTTAGTCCTGTGCCTGATGGCCACAGTCTGTCTCATCTTCTTGCATATTCTTATTAAAAATTCTCTTATCTTCCTCTCTGCATAACTCTTGCACTGTCCCGTGCATGTGTATGCTGCAAGAATTCAGTGCCAGATACTTGTTGGGACCTGCATATGCCTGTGTGTGAATGGAATGTGGTGCCAGTCACTGGAGTAAACCTGGAAATGTGGGTGTCTCTGACCTGTGGCATCAGAGACTGGAGTGAGGAGGGAGATCTCAGCACAAGCAACAGAGCAAGAAGAGGCCTCTCCAGTCACAGGCAGGAATAGTGCTGGTTTCCAAAACATGCTGGTTGGCACTGGCCTGAGTAAGGAAGATCAACAGTGGTGGCTTGAGCAGGACCACAGGTCACAGGAGATAGAAGGTTAATACGATCAAAACAAAGAATTAACCCAGAGAAGGAACAGTTTTATGAAACCTGCTTTGAAGATCTAAATCATTATCCCCATATTGGTTCCACCACTTCCGACAAATATACTGAAACTCTTTTTTTCCCCCAAAACAAGTAAAACTAGTTTCCTAGTTCTAAAATACACTTTAATTTCAGGGAAGTCATCCTTTGAACTTGAAACAAGCTGCATGAAAATAATTATAATTAAAACAAAAAATAATTTGCAGGTATCATTTAATTTCAGTTTGAAAAAAAATTCTATCAGATATTTGTAATACCAACTCTGGGCCTCAGAGAGTCTACAGAACAGGAAAAGGAACACCTATTTCAACTCAAATTTGCCACAAATATGACTTCACTGCTCATGAGGAAATACTTGAAAGCCAGACACTGAGAGATTATTAAAACCACTTTTATTAATCGACCCTTATTAAGCAATTCAAATACCAACTCAGCCATCACCTGAGAAACTTGAGAAACTAATTTGACCTGTCTAGAACTCAGGGAGTCATGCTTCCAAATTCTTAAGCGATCAGTTAAACAGAAGTGCTTAACAAATGGAACCAAATTAGAATAGGGAAAAAACTGAAAACCCAAGAACAATTTGGAGAAAAACTAGAAGATCTTCATCAGTCACAAAGCACATATAATAACCTTACCCACACTAAAATATCTTGCCTCATCCCCACTCTAGACACATTACTTCTTTTCCTGTAGCCTTCACAGTTTTTCAGGTTCTGGAGACTCCAGCAGATTACTACACTATAAACACTCCCCATTTGGGTTACACTTTGGGCTAGGTCATTGAACAGCTACATTTTTAGTGCCTTCATCTTTCTCCAATGAATCAAGATGAAGCAACTTAAGCAAGTTGCAGGAAGGGAAAATGGGGCAGTGGTCAGGCATTCAACCTCATAGAGGAAGCAGCTGGGACCTTTCATAGCAGTGGTCCCTTCCAAAAAGTCACTTGCTGAAAAATACCTCTCAGTTGACAGTCCTGATGCTTGTGCTTCTGCCTTCCAGTTCTCCACACTGTGCATACTGTCTCCACAAATTTTTTTCAGGCATATTTATTAAGTTTTGGCACTCATCACCTCCCACCCTCATATCAGTTGTTTGGGGGAAATTTGTTGCATAACCATCATTTCACAAACCGTTCACTTTTCAGGAACACATTCTGGGCAGATCGGTACTGCTACATGCCTTTTTTCTTGTCAGACACAGCATGTATCACAGTACATTGCACAGCTGAAAGAAATTTCTTGTTCAGCTGACTGAAAGCATTTTGAGTTGAAAGAACTCTTATATTCCCTATTCTCTAGATTGCTATCTGAGGTCCAGTTAGTATTAAAAAAAGTATTTTGGGATTTTTAATTGAAATTAACTGATACATGCAAATGGATTTTTTTCATAATAAATACTGTCATACAGCTTTGTTACAGCTCTTTCCTACAAGAAAGTAAAAACTCCCACCAAAAGGATTCCATCTCTTCAATACCAAGAAAGTCATATTTAGACCAATGCATGCTTTGTAACAGGCTGTCTTGGTTTGAGTCAAATTTGGAGAGGAATGTCCAAAATGAACGTCCCTCTATTAGAAGGCAGATTTCAGCAGCCCCTCCCCCACCAGGTTCAGAAAGAAATTCCTCAGAGGAAAGTGAAAAAAACCTATTTATTTAACAAGCAAAGTGCACGAAGGCACAGAAAAAAGAATGCATAATGTTGAATAATAAAATCTCTTGCTATAGAGAAGAAACCTGGGTAGATTTCAGAGTCCTTTCTGCGGGTGTGGCTCTGCCCTCTCCGGAGCTGGGGTTCAGTGTGGGCCCCTCCAGGCTGTGGTGTGAGGCCTCTCGGTGATGGTGTTCCAGACTGGAGCTGAACAGTCCAAGGAAAAGTTCTTGCCTCAGCTAGCAGGCTAGCTAAAAAGCAAAGAGTTTTAACTCTCTGTCTCTCTCCCGAGAAAAGGAGCCGAGAGCTAGCTAAAAGCAGGAAGGTGCTTTCCTTGGCTCTGTAGCAGCAGGAACGCAGGGGAGTGTGTGCCCTTGAGCACAAACCACTCTGAAAAATTCGCCTGGATTCTCTCCCCTCTCCGGAGAAACAGCTTAAAGACACAGGAAGGCACAGGATTCATGTCTAGCATAGGGCAGATGATAGGGAACACAGTATCCTAGTGTCATCCCAGGACACGGGTCCTTTACCATGTGCCCAATTGCTTCCCGGGGGGACTGCTTGGAAACTAATTAGGGAGACGCTTAGGAAAGACACTAGCTATATTGTCCCAAAGTCCTTGTTTACAAGTCCAAAGGATACTATTACAGAATGCTCAAGTGTCAGGTAACACTGATTTCTGCTTCCCTCATAATAGCTTTGACTCCTTAAGACAAATGACACATGAACCAAAATTTTATTTTGAAGCTAAGAAGTGCAAAAAGCATAATCTATTATAATGCACTAATAATAATGTACATAACTAAAATATTTGACAACACATTCCTTTCACACATCCAATGTCTTACTTTTTTCTCTTCCAATGAACAACTTAAAATCAGAGCTTCTTTTAAACTTTACCCAGCATATCAACACTGAAAAACAGAGCCTTCATGAAACATGGGTGGAATTGAGAGGTTAAGAATGAAGCAAGACAAAATGAAGAATTAACAAACCTGTCATACTGTTACTGGTTTACTAAAAATATATTAAAATAGATTAAAATAGATTATTCTTGTGTGTAATCTAGCCTTAACACTAAAATGGGTTCAATCCAGATTCTCACTCCAAAGAATCCAGATAATATAAATGTAAAAGTAAAGAGATTTTACATTATTTTTAATACATCTATTAACCTAAATGAGAGTTATTGGGGTATTTTCTCAGACATCTACCTCAGCACAGTTTATTAACTCAAATAAAGAGATTTAGAAGGTAACTCAGACCAGACAGAAGCACAGTTGTCTCACTTCTTGCAGGCACTCCAACACTTGTTTTGCCCAATCACTGCAGTTCTCCCAATGGCACTTAGGTACATTCTCTACAGCACATGCAATTTTTTTCTAAAGGCTGCAGCACANCAAAAAGCATAATCTATTATAATGCACTAATAATAATGTACATAACTAAAATATTTGACAACACATTCCTTTCACACATCCAATGTCTTACTTTTTTCTCTTCCAATGAACAACTTAAAATCAGAGCTTCTTTTAAACTTTACCCAGCATATCAACACTGAAAAACAGAGCCTTCATGAAACATGGGTGGAATTGAGAGGTTAAGAATGAAGCAAGACAAAATGAAGAATTAACAAACCTGTCATACTGTTACTGGTTTACTAAAAATATATTAAAATAGATTAAAATAGATTATTCTTGTGTGTAATCTAGCCTTAACACTAAAATGGGTTCAATCCAGATTCTCACTCCAAAGAATCCAGATAATATAAATGTAAAAGTAAAGAGATTTTACATTATTTTTAATACATCTATTAACCTAAATGAGAGTTATTGGGGTATTTTCTCAGACATCTACCTCAGCACAGTTTATTAACTCAAATAAAGAGATTTAGAAGGTAACTCAGACCAGACAGAAGCACAGTTGTCTCACTTCTTGCAGGCACTCCAACACTTGTTTTGCCCAATCACTGCAGTTCTCCCAATGGCACTTAGGTACATTCTCTACAGCACATGCAATTTTTTTCTAAAGGCTGCAGCACAAAATGAATAGGGCATCAGGGCATTCAGATATTACTCCCTGACTGCTGTCTGCAGCAATCAGCAAGCATTTTGAAAAGACTGTCATTAGTCACTATCAACACGGAGCCACCAGAGCCTCTTTCAAGATCAGAGAAAATTAGTGGTGTTGCATCCATTTCCATTCTCACACTGACAACCTCAGACTCCTGAAGCCTTGCAACTACACCTTTACAACCCTGCTCCCCACTACTGAAGGGCTAACAGACTCAGCCAAGTCGAATGAATACTGGCCAGTACAGGCTCTATTTTCTATAAAATTCGAGAACCATGGCACAGCTAAGTCCAGCACCACTTTGACCTTCTCAGTGAGTTTTACTTAGCTCTTGAATACACCAAAGCTAAAAACAACTTTTAAAGCAAGTTACCATTGCATACTTCCATTCTAAATGTCAGGAAAATTAATCCACAAACACCAGAGGTTTATGTCCAAAAAGGAGACAGAGGAGTCCTGTAACTGTATTCAAATAAAGGGAGAGGCCATGGGGCATTCCCCTGGGGTATCTCAAATTGTTGAGGGATGCAGCCTCCTTTTTATCCTAATTTCCTGGCCGCATCTCCCTCTCTCTTTCCCCATTGGCTGAGGTACTCGAGAGGTAGAGACCTCCTGAACTGCCTAGTAAAGACCTCTTTCTAATGTGTAACCCCTTCTCCCCCCCCCC
>VYXC01006937.1:82915-155806 GCA_013397175.1 Platysteira castanea
CTCCTTTTTGGACATAAACCCCTGGCGTTTGTGGAACTGTCCGGACATTAGGCAGGACACACTTCTGGCTCATGAATCATTCCGATTTCCCCGCTAATTCTTCTCCCCTGCCTCGTCGTGCTACTTGCTCACCTTCCTCACAACTACTTCCGCATTCTGTTGCCACCGACGCTTGCCTTCTGCTAGCGCGGTGACGCAATGCTGAAAATCAATCTGATCGCGTCCTTATAACCACCGAGATTCCCGCCCGCCGGACAAAATGGCTGTTTGCCCTTTAACCTATGCGGCGCCCCGGCCGGGCTGGCAGCGGCNCAGGCCCGGCGCCCTCCTCAAGGGCCCGGCGGGGCTGTCGCGCTCGGCCCCGCTCGGCCGTGCTCGGCCCCTTTCGGGCCCGCTCGGCCCCGCTCGGCCTCTCTCGGGCTGGCGCCGGGGCGGTGCTTCCCGCGCAGCGCTGCTGGGCGCCGCGGGAGCGCGCACGGGGCCTGGCTGCCGCGCACGGTAACGGGGCTCTGCTGTTGAGGGCGGGTCGCGGTCCTGGGGAATGGAGTGGAGCGGGCCCTGAGGGAATAGAACCTATCGCTGTGTTGCGCAGCGGTCCCAGCAGCAGTGGGTATGTCTCTGTGTCTCTGTGTCTCTGTCTGTATGTGTGCGTTCGGTCTAGAAACCACGACATGTTTTTCACACTCAGAAGAATCTTCATTTCCTAGCGAAATCTTTCAGTGCTTAAGCCTCTTTAAAACTGGTTTTGATTGTTAAGGTAAAGTTTCACTATGTTTGGAGATGGGTGGGACAAAGATTTGATTTGGAATAACAATATCACACCAGTCACAAGAATTTGTTGTGTCTGTATTTTCGGTGATGGTCTCTACAGCATTAAAGTTCAGTCTTTTACTTAAATCGTTTAGTAGTGGTAGATATGCCCTCAGGCATTTTTATTTTCTTTTTTTTTTTTTTAACTTAGTTGGCGCAATGACTGACTTTGAAAAGAACTTGCGTCAGGACATGGTTTCTCAGCTGCATGACTTCGCTGCTGCTGGGGACGCAGCCAGGCTGAAGGCGCTGCTCCGGCGCTCCCCGTCCCTGCTCAATGCGGCCGCAGGGAACGGCTGGACAGCCCTCATGTACGGTGCCAGAAATGGACACCTCGAGGTTGTGCAGGTTCTTCTTCAAGAAGGGTAAGCTGTCTAGCAGACCCCATTCAAGAGCTCTATTTTGCACCCCTCTTTTTGGCCCTATCAGTTTTGTCACAGAGAAGTAAATTTACCAGACAGTAATAGTGGCAGAATTTTCCGGGCCAAAACTCAGGAAAATGTATCCTGTGTCAATTTATAGCTGGGTTCTGCTGCTGCATCATGCTTTTCATATTTGCTAAGGAAGTCTAAAAGTTACGAGCATCTCTAAAGTTACTACTTTGACATTCAAGGATATGCTGTCACTCCTCACAGAGGCCAACAGAATAGAGCAAAGTTTGCACCCCATTCCAACCACTGTATTAAATACAAATTTGGTGTATTTGATTGTTCCACTTAAAATTTTTTCTCTAAACTTGATTTGTAATCCACTTGAATCTTCATTAATGTAGAGTGTTTGCTGACTTCAGTAGGACATGACAGACTCACCTTTTCCAAAGTAACTGATAGATACATTCAAGTTGTATCTTAGGTTTTGGACAATACGCTTCCTCCTTCTTCCTTGACCATGTCAACATTATTTTCTTCAGTTGGCATGACACCAAGTATGTTCATTGCTTGTCAAAAACCTTCTATTTTCAAGTCATCTGTTTTAGTTCTAGTGTTTCAAGACTCAGAAATGCAAAGAATGCTGTTCTTTTTGAGACCCCAAAGAAAATGTATGTCAAGCATGAATAAAGATGAGATACAAATACTTCAAATGGAAAATGTTTCAAAACTAACTTGGAATCAAGTATGGCTCAATTGAGTGTAACATTAATCAAGCTCAGGCTGTTGTTTTCTGTGCTCTTAATTACCGAAACAAGCAAGTTTACTTCATTCTGTAGTTAATGAGTAACTTCAGGCATAGCATTCTGCAGCTTCCAGTAATCATTCCACCCGTTTTTGGGCTTGCTTTCAGTTCTACTCAAGTCCTCTGGCCTCTGCTGAGGCTCAGAGTTGGGCATTAGATGAACCACTGGTTTTTACTATAATCAGTACATCTCAGTGCCAGATATTGTGTATTGAAGAATCTTTTGAGATGTTGGGGAATTTATCAATTGGTAAATAGGATAACAGTTTTTAAGTTAGGCTTTTCATTAAAAAAAAAGTGCATATCACTTTTAAATGTCCTCTTCATGGTTGCTCTCTTAGGCAATTGAATATAGTTCATGAGATAATGCTCTGGCCTCATTGGTCTCATTTTAGTTAATGCTTAGAATAATTATTTTGACAATTACAGTTGCTGGTTATACAAACATGAATGTCTATGAAGATAATACTTCATAACATTACAGAATAATCCTGGAAATCTAGTCAGTTGTTTTTTTATTCCAGAATTCTAGAATCATAGAATATCCTAAGTTGAAAGGGACCCACCAGGATCAAGTCCAACTTATAGTCCTGCACAGCACCATCTCCAAGGATCACACCATGTGCCTGAAAGTGTTATCCAAACACTTCCTGAGCTCTGTCAGGCTTGATGCTGTCAGCACTTCCCTGGGAAGCCTGTTCCAGTGCTCAGCCACCCTCTGGGTAAAGAGCATTTTCCTGATAGCCAACCTAAACCTCCTCTGAGAGAGCGTCATGTCATTCCCTTGAGTCCTGTGACTGGTCATGAAACAAGTTTCTTTAGCACCAAAAATTTGTAATTAAGTTTTGAATAGTTTTCTAAACTATACTCAAATTTCCTCAAAAACTACTGAGTTTAATAAAATATCTCAAAATGGTCTTGCCTGTGGTATAGGTACCTGTGTATCAGCAATATTAATATTTACTGGCATCTTCTTGTTTTAAAAAGTGATGCGTCTAGAAAGTATTATGTAATTTGTAGTTTACAGTGACATTTCTGTTTTACCTACCAATTTAAGATCAGCAAAAAATAAAAGTGTATTATTTTGACCTCCCAATCAACCTCAGTCTATTTCAGATTTGGGTTTCTTTTGTCTTTAGTATTTAAATACATATCATGAGGCAATGTTCCCTCATCTGTTTCACTTTAGACATTTGAGTAACTAAAAGATTCCTACACAAACCAGCTCCTGTCACTAAGCAGAGTCCGTATTCGTGATTCTAATTTTATGCTGTATCACCAAATATCCTGAGCTAGAAGAGTCCCATGAGGATCAACTCTTGCAGCTGCGCAGGACATCCCAAGAATCCCATCATGTGCCTGCCTATGTGCCTGAGAGTGTGGTCTAAACACTCCCTGAACTCTGCCTTCATGTCCTGTCACTGGTCACCAGAGTGAAGAGATCAGTACCTGCCCCTCTACTTTCCCTCCTGAGGGTGTTGGAGACCCCCGTGAGGTCTCTCCTCAGTCTTCTTTTCTCCAGATTGAACAAGTCAATTAACCTCAATAAAATATTTTACTGTAAATGTTTTGCTGCTGCTTCCAGTAGCTTCTAGAAAGTAATGCTTGTTAAGCTGCTCTTTTTTTCTTTTTTTTTTTCTTTTTGATTACTGGTTATGAGGAACAGACCTATAGCCTGACTTTCAAAGCTCTGTTTTTGAGCCTTTTCTTTAATGATAATGTGTGTGGGATTTTAATTAATCCATTGCTTTTGTACTACTGCATGAATTTTGGTGAATGAAAATCTGGAAAGGATCAACAAAAATGTGAAATACAGCCTTAGCAAAAGAAAAAGAAGTATATTTCATTACCATAGTGCTAAATATTGTGCTTAAAAATTACCCAGTTTAGACAGAGTGTCTAGAAGTTCTTGTACCTTGGTGTCAGATAGGCTGTAATTAAGAATAATACAGCATCAGGACCTTTCCTAGACTTAACTACTCTGGTAACCTCAGCTCTTTTCCGTTTCTTTAGGTGTGACAGATCCATTGTTAATAAATCAAGGCAGACAGCTCTGGACATTGCTAAATTTTGGGGATACAAACACATAGCTAATTTGTTAGCTAATGTGAAAGGCGATCAGAAGCCTAGTTTTTTGTCAAATGATGTGAAAGAATATGAAAATTATTTTGGCATGACGCTTCTGGACAGAAGGAGTGATAAAAGAACAGATTCCAAGTGGCTAAGTAAAAAACAAAGCCATCCAGCTACAGTATACATCCTCTTCTCAAATCTAAGTCCCTTGGTTACTTTGGGTGGGGGAAGAGAGAGCTCGCAGCAACCAGAAGTAAAACTTTGCAGGCTGTACCACAAGGATGTGGAACAGTGCATGAACCAAACTGAAGAATGTACCTTGATTTTTCTTGGAGTTGAACTTCAGTTCAACATGAGCCTGATGGCTGCTTGCAATGGAAGAGTTCTGCAAGAAGATGAAGAAGATGGGCTAGTTGCTTGGTTCGCTCTTAGCATAGATTCTGCTTCTGCTGAAAAATTTAAACAGAAGCACGAGGACTGTTACTTTCTTCACCCACCGATGCCAGCACTACTGCAGCTACCTGAAAAAGAAGCTGGTAAGATGCATAAAATGCAGCAAGAACAAAATGTGTCATCATAAAGATACACTTTGATATTCCCTGGGGTATAATTCAAAGAAAAGACAAACAACTGCAAAGAAATTGTGTTTTCAGTGGCTTTAGAAATATTTTGATTTTTAGAAAAATTTTTGATTTTTAAAGCCTGTTAACTGGTTTTGTGAAGAATTTTGTATGTAAGAACGTGCATTTGCAAAGGGCTAATTTCTGCAATGACTGTAGTATTAGACTGTAAAAACTTGTTGATCATCATGGGTTTTAAATTTAAATATTCATACAGGAACATTATTAACGTTAAAAAAGGAAAAAATCTGGCATTACTGAGTTTTCATTAAAATAAATGAGAACCTAAGTCCTTTATAACAGTGTGTTGGATATTCGTCTAACAAGGAAGTGTTGAAAAGTCAGGATCCCAAAGTGAAGTAGTGTTAGTGTGGACAACAAATGTTGTTAGTGACTGCTGTTGTAGCAGTTGTGCTTTTATATAAGGATAAAGGGAAAGCTTGACTTGCACCTTAAGTTTAAATGGAACAATGCATTATTATGTCAATGCCTGTAGTAGCCCTAAAATGGTCATCTGGAAAAGACTTAATACATATATTTTGTCACTTTGCCAAGACAAAGTGACTTTTCTGAGAAACAGGGTATATTGATCTGGATGAATTTGTTTCTGAATGTATAAATTGCCCTATAGCTATTTAATACCATGTTCTATTGAATTTGCTGTGCTGCAAAGAAAAAGGTATTCATAACTCATATTGCTCAGCTTCTCTTGTAGCCATGATTATCATTCAAACCACACTCTTACTTTGATTTTTTTTTGTTAAACTTTACTACTGGCTTTTTCTATGCTGTTAAAAGCGTAACATGAATTAGTGTTTGATTTTGTGTATTTTCAATGTATTGTTTTAAAGGAGTAGTAGCCCAGGCGAGATCTGTTCTAGCATGGCACAACCGCTACCGATTCTGCCCAACATGTGGGAGTGCAACCAAGATTGAAGAAGGGGGTTACAAGAAAACTTGCTTAAAAGAAGATTGTCCCAGTCTCCAAGGGGTTCACAACACATCATATCCACGAGTTGGTGAGAATACTCAGTCAAAAGTAGCTTGTTTGTATTCTTATTATATGCACGTAAATCAATTTATTTCTAGTTATTTCAGCTGCTTACTTCTGTCCTAGGTCTAACATACTTGTTTCTCCACAGACTGTGTGTGTCTCAGCTCTGTTTAGCATTAAGTACTTCAGGCTTCTCTTTCTTACACTAGTCTGTGATACAGAATTGCTGTGACAATGCAAACCTTATTGCAACAAGTAATATCAGTTAGGAATTCCAACAGTGTAAATGAGATATCAGCAGTACAAAGGGTCACATTTTACTTTTTACTTAAAACTAGATGGCAGTAAAAAGGGGAAAAGATCATAAGGTGACACGGTTGGTTAGACCAGTAGGAGAAAATACTACGTTAGAAAGAAGAAGACAAGATACAATGACCAGAAGTGAGGATATCTGTCAAAGTGCAACATCATATGAGAAACTGATAGCAAGGTGGAAAGTAGTCAGTATTTAGTCAGTATTTGCATTGTCACCAAAGTATCTAGTTATCTGGTGTTTAGTCAGAAATACATTCTTCACACCTCTGTAGTAACAAGAAGGTAATAACAAATTGGTTTGCTGCAGAAATTATTACGCTGGATGCATGGCTAGGTGGGTACTACTGAGACTCTTAGAAGATTGTGTGCTTTGGTTACTGGTAATTTCTGTGCTGCATTCCAAGCCTTGGTGAGTAAACTGCTTCTGAGTAAGCATGTATGTTGCACAACAAGATAAAGAGATACCTTGCATGGAGAGAAACCGCAAAGTGAAAAGAAATAACAGCTTACTCTGGGCATGCACGCAATTATGATTTCAGTATCATTTTTGTCTTTACGTGCATTGGTATGGTATAGACTGGAAGTTTTTACTACTTTTAAGTCTCTCAAATGTTGAAATACGTTCCTTTAATGTCCTTTGCAGATCCTGTTGTGATAATGCAAGTCATCCATCCAGATGGGAACCACTGCCTTTTAGGAAGGCAAAAGAGGTTTCCCCCAGGAATGTTTACCTGCCTTGCTGGATTTGTAGAACCTGGTGAGTAATTTCATTTTCCTTTACCAAATGTATTTTCTCAATAACAGTGTTGTACCTTTACAATTATAGAGCAGTATATTTTGTGTTATGTCAAATTAATGTTTTTTGCTTCCTCATAGATGAATTGTTATAATAAATACGCTAATTCTGTACTTTGCAGCTGCTGATTTATTTTTAAAAATAACATAAAATATTTTTTAAATAAAAATATTTACATAGTTTTCATATCATGTAGTCTTAAATCACTATGTATATAAAAAAAATTAAAACATGTCACCTTGGCTGGTGATACTTAGCAAAGGATTTTAGCATAGGAAAAGTAGGTGTTAAAGTGTAACTTAAAGGTAACATAAAATTAAGCATACGTGTATGTGTTTAGGGCCTGATTGATTATATGGAAGATGAGTAGAAATTATGTAATTCTGAAAGAAAGGTGAAGAGATATTTCTATAGCTATGTCAAGCAATAATAGTTGAAATTCATTATAAGTACCTGCAGAACAACTTGTAAAACATTCTTATATTGGGAATACATCTAATCACCAGTGAAATTGCAGTGTATAAATATATTCAATAAATATGTGCAGGTTGTCATACAGTGACAACATGAACAAGTTTATTCAGGTATCATTTCAAAGAAGTCAAGATGTTTATTTCTGACAGATGGACTGTGTCCTTTGATGAACCTGTAATCAGTGGTTACAGCACAGTACATGTGTGCATGTGTAGGCCTGTGACTATCAGCATTCCATACACATACATCCAGAGTTTTCTGTGGATATAGAAGGAAAGCTTTCCACTGCAGTTTCAATTTACAGTATTGTCTGCATGTGTTAACACAATGAAGGATGAGTCAGGCAAAGGGAAGAATACACTGCAGAAGCATGAGCAAGAATTCTAAATCTCTGTTTTCTTACTATTTTAATTTTAAATACTGATTTTTCTAGTCGTAGTACATGCTGTTACAATCATACTGAAAATACAGAAATTAGCACAGTGCTAGTTACAAATGAACAGATTAACATTTCAAGAATAATTATAGGAATTATGTATTTTCTACCTAATTTTTGACATTTTAGGTATAGTAGTAATGGTTTGTGTGCATGATGAATTATCAATTCAGGAAATAAATATTATTATGGAGAAGTTACTACACTTTATTCTCAAAGTTCCATTTTGCTTTGGTGGCTGATTTTACCTTATTAGACTTTTGTGTCTTGTGCTGAGGTCTTTGCCCTGATCTGTGAACTAGATCTTTATGGATAATTGCCTTGGGCAGTTTCAAATCTTTTGAGTCAATTCAAAGCACAGGATGTGATTGTTGGTTGGAGTATTTTCATCAGCTGCTTGTTCTTTGCCCTTTTTGATTAGGTGAAACCATAGAAGATGCTGTTCGAAGAGAAGTAGAGGAGGAGGCTGGAGTCAAAGTTGGCCATGTTCAGTACGTCTCTTGTCAGCCGTGGCCAATGCCCTCCTCCCTAATGATTGGCTGCTTAGCCGTTGCAGTGTCCACAGAAATTAAAGTTGACAAGAATGAAATAGAGGATGCCCGCTGGTTCACTAGAGAACAGGTAAAGTTCAATTTCATTTTCTTCTTCTATTGATTAGTCTGTGAGTGTATTGGTTCTGGCATACAACAGACACTTGCTTTTTCAGCAAGTCGAATGAGCATGTATACTCTTCATTCTATCATACTACAATTGCATTATATTGTGGTTGTAGGTTAGACACAACCAGAGAAAGAAAGATACTCATGGTAATCTCTGAGTTACTTCCAAGCTCATGTTATGACATTTTTGCCAGTTTGCTCTTCACCTTTACCTTTTGGGAGATACTCAAGTTATTTTAACCTGTTTCTTTAGCAAGCCTGCGCTTTTCGTGGAGAAGTAGTATTTGATAGATTATTCATCACAGATTCTCCAAACAAGCATGCTACCAGATTTGCTGTGAGGGTGGAAATTAAGGCAAGAACTCTGGAAATTCATTTGTTTGAACGTCTTTTTTCATGCAGTACTATTTTAATACTCTGGTATTAAATGCAGCTTGCTGTGCACTAATAGGAAATCCTACACACAGTAGTTAAACTATAGTCAAATAAAAGAGAGGCAGAAAAGACCTTCACAGAAAGAAGTATTTCAGTTTACGAATAGAAGGAAAGATTGTTTTCACAACTTAGTTTTCCCACAGGCAGCTTAGGAGCTAATCTTTTAATAACACTGGGTGTGTCTGGGAAGACACAGTAAAGACGCTCTCACACCTGCCAGGTTCAGCAGAAAGGAGGGGAAAGACTTTATTATTGACGTATCTCACATTCTTATACACGTCCCATCTTCACAAGGGATTGGAGAACATGTCACTTCCTTCTCAATCCCACTGGAGAAAAAAGATGCTCATCAAAGTTCTCTTATCACAAAAGGAATGAAAAACAGAAAATACCATTAAGTAAACATTGGCTATTATTTACATGAAACTGTGAGAAAGAATTTCTGACTCCAAGGTTAAAAACAGAAGGCTTAGCAAAAACCAGGGCAACAACTGGGCCTCTGCCTAGGAGTTCCAAGTGTTTTGACTGAACGTCAGCTTGAAGGCAAAGTTAGTCACCTACAATCTCAGTGTGTTTCTGTTAACACTGAGAGCATTATTTTAAATAATATCAGTTCTGAATGAAATCAGTTCTGAATAGTCACATGCAAGTTGGTGTAGAGCTGGTAATAAATATACTTCAGAAATGTACTAAAAGTGTATTCCCATGTTACTTGCAACTGCTTCGGACAACCAAGAAAACACATCTTCTTTGGCCCTGCATGTAAAAATAAAAGAATTATTTTTGCACAGTATAGCGCTCCATCTAGTGGTCCTTGCCATAAATAGGCTTCACAAAAACCTTAAATAGTATACTAGCAGTCTCCACAGTTCTCTTAGGAAGAAAGTATCCTTTGGGGCACATTAAGCTCATGTTGCACACAGTATGGGACTTTCTCTGCATCTACCTTGGAGAATCTCTTAGTAACTCTTCAATAGCAATGGTAGACTGATGGATCATTGTAAGAAGATAATTTCTGCATTAATACAACTTTAGATTCTATATAGTTTGTAACACTATCTTCTAAAGATTAAAAAATCTGGCTTTATTGCAGGTTGTGGAAGTTCTCATTAAAGGAAACCAGCGTTCTTTCTTCGTACCACCAAGTCGAGCTATTGCACACCAGTTGATAAAACATTGGATTGGAATGAATGCTAATCTTTAATTCAAGTAATTAATTTCTTTAAGTTACTTGTTCTATTGAATGCTTAATTAGGAATAAATTAGAACTGTTTGTCTAGTGAATGTGTAACCATGCGATTTTCTGAGCCTTTACGTTGGTTGCAGAGCTAAACTGTGCAAATCTTTATATCTGTTTTCAGACCTGAATTAGATTTGGACAAAACCCAATAATTATCCCAAACAAGCAAGCAGCAAATAAGTAGAATTAGTACCTTGTTGTGCACAGGCTGGGATTTTGTTATAGAATGAAATTATTATGCCTTTTGCTCTTACACATTTTATGTTTGATTTGGTTTTCCTCCACTGGAAGGAGTCACAGCATTACAAAGAGGGCTGTCTGACCTTGCCTACTGTTTGAATTCTCTACTTACATCCTCCTATTTGGCCTTAATTATTTCTTTCTCATTTTTGCCTATCTCCATTATTTAAATTACACCTGTCACAAAAATCTACATTCATTTTAAAGTTAATAGCATATGTAAATAATGAATATGTGGTACTTTGTATCTTTTACATTAATAATCTAATTTACATTAATGCTCTAAGCAGAGCATTTACTCATCCATTCTGATTTGGCCTGCACTTAACCCAGTTGTGTGTCAGCCTGAATTTAAACGTATAACACAACACTTTGTTTGTGAAAAAGGTGTTGGAGAACCATCTCCGAAAGCCTAAATGTTAATGTTTTTATAAGAAAATAATATACTTCTTGATGCTAGGCAGTGAGTCATTTCATTCTCTGATAATTAGAAATGAAATTAGAAAGTAATGGAAGAGGAAGAATAAGACATATCATCTCAAAATATGCACAAAGTTCTTTATGGACATAGAGATGCTGAGATTGTTACTGCTATTAAGAATCTTACAGTTGAAATAAGTAGTTTAACTGCAGCTATAAGACTGAGAAAGCAATATGTTAATTAAAATGTTTATTTATGTGTATTTAATGCTACAGTTAAGATTTGTGCCTTAATTTATCAAGTTATTTAAGACAATGTTGATCCTTTTAAAATAAAAGTATAATGTTTTATTATTAATTTCATTATGTAATAGTTCATGGTCTGTCATTCTGCACTCATTGCAGTGATATCAAAAGAAGTGCAAATAACCTGAGGAAAATGCAATTATAGTGATAAATATAAACTTATTATTATATGGTGGTTTGTTTATTTGGAGTAATTTAAATTGTTTTTAAGAGTGAATGATGTAATATTTTTTCCAAAATGATCAGCAAACAGGAATCAGTAAAACTGTTCTACAAATCCTGATTGTTCTTTTTTTTTTCCCCATCCATATTGCACTATGCTCAGCAGTTTTCGTGGTTTTTTGATAAGGCAGTGGCTAATAAACTTTAAAGCAAGAAACATTCCTGACAGACTTGGAGTATTTGACATATTATGTTGCTTCATTCTCTCCCTTGTTTCAGCCATACCTAGAAATAAAGAAAATCAGGTTATCTCTTGAGTTGTCTGGAAAGAAGAAGGAAACAATACACTGCTTACCTTAAAAATTGCTTTTACAGAAAAGGCGAGTTGTGGAAAGCTGTCTTAGGCCACACGTACCAGCAGGACTGCGTGGTAACAGTGGCATTAATCTTTTTTAAAAACTTGTGGGACAGAAGGAAGCCTAGTTGCAGGTTGCTCACAGAGTGAAGGAGAACATTGGAAAGTACGCGAACAGTGAAAGCTAAGCAATGAAAGGAAGTTTCAACTAGTACTGTGGTGATTACATTTAGAGAGATGAACAAGAAAGGAATGAGCAGATGGAAGAGGGAGGATAAAGCATAGAGCAAATACAGGTAGCATAAAAATAGATAGTTTATCACTTTGAGGTAACTAAATGTACGTGACTAAGACCCATTGGAATACTAATTTTTTATGTAGAATATTGTGGTGAGTTGCTATAGAGATGTGCTTCTAACAGTGAAATTCCAAACATGGTATCCATAACCAATACTGATGTTAATAATCTGCCTAATTTTTTATTTGAGAATCTGTATAACACTAGATATCTGCAATTACAATACTAGTAAGTAAATTGAAAATTTTCACTTTCCTGCATGAAGAAAAACAGAAAAAGAATCGTATGACAAAGGGAACAACACTTGAATAATCTCTGATATTTTAGTGATCTTTCAAGTCTAGTAACTTCAGCATGTCAATGATTTTTAGTCTTTTTACATTTTCAAAATCTAAGCCAGGCTTTTGAAAAAGCTTTGGAAGCTTTCATTTCCTTTTTCTCTCACCAATAGATGAACCATTTTCAGGGAAGAAGAGAAATCTCTCTTGTTTAAGAAAACTACTTTGATAAATTTAATCTATTTAAGGGAAGATTTTTCCTGGCTTTTTATTACTTAATTTGCCCTGTTTGTAGGTCAAAGTTTGAATTTTAATTTGACAATACCTTTACATTTTTTGAATGACAGTTACTGTTTGCAGTTTACATGGGAAATGTCAAATTGAAGAGCCAAATGCTGTGGTTATCTGGCAACTACACCGGTTTAGGAAAGTGCCAAATTAAATTTAGAAGCAATTAAACAGTGTAGTGGTTCTGACTAGAGTATTGTATGGGCAACACCTCCAGAAGATCTCAGTAGTTCTACTTATCCAAAAGACAGCAGCAGCTTTGCAAGCAGGCTATTTCTTTTCACAAAGTTAATGTGGTACATTAAGACAATAGTGTTACTTACAACACTAAAAAGAGTGTGTTTTTTCTGCACTGTGTAATAGTGATGTCTCTCTTTTCTCTCTTGCTTCCACCAATGGTATCAGACCAAAGAGTACTCAAGATATTAGATGTACAAGGCAGAAAATTCTGGAGATGCCTTTTATCCCACTTTACCTGTGTACTAAAGAGAATTACCTTCTATTCAGTATGTAATTTGAAAATATTACGTATTTTATCTATTTTCATAATAACTTACAAATAATAGAAATAGTAGCTTAATAAACCAGAAAAAGATCATTAGGTCTTTGAACACAAACCAAAACTGTATTCTAATGAAGCTGTAATCTCATGCAGTGTAATGACATTTTATGTAAGTATGATACTGGTTATGATATTTCTACAAAATTTGCATTTGTCCCAATAAACATATTTTTTTAACTCATTTTTCATGCTGGATATACGTAAACGTGTGAAAAATAGAATCATTCCAGTGTTGATTCTATAATATGAACATTACGTTTTGTGTAGGAGTATTGGCAGGTCGATAAATTATTACCTTGAAGTCTGCAACATGTGAGGGAAAAACGGGTGGATGTCAACAGGCTGATTAAAGGTAGACCAGTCATGATGCTTCATGGAATTAAATATACTAATCAGATTCTGAGCTTAGCAGACAGAAATAGAAAAAGAAGTGGAACAAGACTGTGAACATTGCTCCCTCTTTTATCTTTAATTTTAATTAGATAATCTGATTGATTAAGACTTTTCAGACAAAGCTGACATTTTGTAGTTGCTGGGTTACTCTAGTTGTTATTTTCATTATCTGCTTTAGCTGTAAAGAGTTAAATAACTGGTAGTCCTTTATTGGTTCAGTGATTTGAAGGATATGTATATACTTCATTTCCTTGCTGGCTGGGCTTGACGGTACAGAAGGGGAGTAAGTCTAAAGAAAAAAAATTTCAACTTGTTATCCTATTAAGCCATAGCAAGACAGCCAACCCATCCCTTCATGAGCTTAGGAAAGCAGACTGTTCACAGACAGTCTATAACAGCAAACATCTGAGGAAAATCAATATTGGCTCATAGCAATGGTAAGTATAAACTTTTTTTCTTAAAATTAGGCTCTTTTAGGTAGTATTCTGTAGGTACTAATGGTTACAATTCATCATAGCTGTTATTAAATAAGGAAATTCTGCAGATTTTTTTTCACAGTGAGAAAATACAACTGTTTTCCTAAATGATAGATTTTTAAGATGGATATTTGATTCCTAAGACTGTATTGGTTATCTTATCTCAGAATATAAGTACTTCAAATTTCTTGGTGTATAATTTTGGAAATTAAAGCCTCCCTGAAGGGACTCGCATTTATTAGAAGTATTGTCTTTCTGCAACCAGTATTTCACATTGGAATATGAGGAGTGCTATGATGAGATATTAGTAGTCAAGAAGGAATATTACATGTTTTTGAGTGGAGAAGCTTACATATTAATTTTTCAGCACTTAAATAATCCTGGATAGTAATTTTTTTCTCCTACCATTTCATCATCCTGCAAACTAAGCTACCTTTGGTAATGTCCTTATTTCTTTCTAAGGAGAGAAGCATTCTAACATTCAGCTAAGAAATGTAGGTATTTTCTCAAGACCTCTGCCAAAGGTAAAAAAGAGTGTATGAAATAAGCATCTCAAATTCTTTTGTCATTCTAAATCTAAATTACTCCTTATTTATTTTGTGTAAATTGCTCATCTGGAGGAAGTGACCCTGGAAACTACATGGTCAGAAAATATGGTGTCTTAGTTACCCCGTTTTAACACCAGAAATCAAATCCTAGAAGTTAGGACAGGGTGGCAGGTTTTGTCCTTATTGCATTCTATGAACAATGGAAGATTTTTCATACGTAATTTTAATTTAAATTTTATAGTCCCAGACATTTTGAAAATAAAAAACTACCTTGTTTTCAAAGAAAATTGTTATGTTGTGTAACTGCTGTACAGGGTTTTTTCGGTGGGCTGAGTTTCAAGTATATTCAAATACTTCAAATTTACCTGATTTCTGTTAAGATGGGTGAGCAATTCTGAAGCTCAAAAAAATTGGAGTAATTCAAAGACTGAGAAAGAATTATAGTATTATATTGACAGTGACATCTTTGACTATAGAAATTATGTTTCATTATTGGAAATGGTTGTTTGTTATAGTAAGATTTCTACTGATTTCATGATTAATTGCTGCATCATATCTGGAGGGTATTTCCCTTACCTGCTGTCATTTTTGGTACTGACAAAGCATGAATTCCAAAGACAGCACTCTAAATATCAAAATGATGAAAAACTCACTGACATGAACAGGCTAATCTAGCTAATACTCAGTTCAGGAGGTTTTCCTTTGATCTCTAAAATAGGAATAGCAGAGGTCCAACAATGTAAACAGAAACGGCAGTTTATGTGATTTTTAAAATACATTTTCAGAGCTTTTGATGAAGAAAAGTTATTTCATGGAGTAGAAAAGAGAGTAATGCACACTGCATCAATAGAGAACAAATTCTCTATTTACAAGTATGTTTTTACTTATATGATAATAAATACATGAACGTCCATTGCAATAAAGTTGAAATACTCATTATTTAGTACTTGTGTTAAAATCACAATGGCATGTTTTATGGACATTTTACAGCCCAGAGGCTACCTACTAGTTTGTTGCAGTGTAAGGCAGTGCACATTTTTAAATGAAGGTAAAAATGAAAAATGTTGGCGCAGAAGTTAAGTATCTCCAACATCTGAAATCACTGTTTTGTCTTTTGTTGCAAAAGCTCAAAATAATTAACCAGAAAGCAAGATTACTTAATAAGTAGGCAGAAGTTTTACAGGAAATGAGTTTTACATATGATTTTGCAGAATTTAAGGGCTGAAACCTGTGACTTCACTTCTCCCTAAAAAGGCAAAAAGGCCTGTGTATATACAGCCCATGATTGCTGATCTGTGTTTCACTACAACTTTGTTGGCACTTGCATTCTCAGTATAGAGTTAAAATAATCTTGAAAACATTTGACTGACTGCTATTGTAGTAGCATTTTCTAAATCTGAAGTGAAGAGTACCCTGCCTGCAGGGAGACAGCTTTAACATAATGGAGAGAATGAAACTACCTATTATTTCTTCTCAAAAGATTGGTCAAAATCTATTCAACACTTTGTGTTGTGTCCATTTCCACTTGTAGAGAAGTCAAAAATAATGCAAAATCTAATTACATTGGGTTTGGGTTTCCTAAATATGCTGATTTATGGCATATGTGATATTCGTAGTTGTTTAGACAGTAACCTTCCTTCTGAATCTGATCTGAAGAAATACTGACTGGTGTTTGCAATCTTTTCATGATCTGAAAAAAGAGAATTCTGATTTAGTGTGCTCATTAAAAGTACCACAGCACATTTCATGAAATAAAACGGCTGATCAATGGATCCCAGTACAACACCTGTTGCAGAAAGATTTCACTGACCCATGTTTTTCTGTTTCATTTGGATGCTCTGTTCTCAGAGCCAAGTGGATGCTGCCATGTATCTACTGAGTTCCATTTGATTGGAACCTGATTCTTTAAAGACATACAGTTCGGGTTTTTATTAATTTTGCAAAGTGCTGTATGGTAGTGTTACAGTCCCTGTAAATGGCTACCTGCTTCCTTTTTTGTGGACATTTTGCAGACACTTTTTTAAAGACTAGTTTTTTCAGGAAAATACATAGATGAAACTAAAAGCAAGTGAAGATAAGATCCATTCAGCTGAGGCAGAGAGTGAAAAACACTGCTAAGACAGGCATTTTTGATGACACATTTTGTATGTGTTTGACATAAAAAATGTTCTTCCACATAAAATATGTTCTACAGTACCTAAGAAATGTGTGTTAGAAATTATTCAAATAAAATACTAGTGGAAGCTTGATAAAGAGAAAAAGGCAAAATTAGAAAGTATGTCTACAATAAGATGTACTTCAGTGAGATAAGTAAAAGGTAAATCAATGCTGAGACCTTTTTGCCTACTCTGTATGGAGCTAAGGACTCTCCTACACAACTCATTCTAATGACATTGTAAATTATCTGTGACACATCTACCGCAGTGTATGAAAGCTAAAGTAGTGAATATACCACAAACCACAATCAGTACAGAGAATAAAAAGAAGAAATCAAGCAGTAACCTTTAGCATTTGCCTAGAGATATTGGAGAATCTCAAATGGCTTTGGAAAATTCTATTTAGAGTTTCTATGTTTTTAACTGTCAGTTACTTCACTGTGAGGCACCAAAACAGGTCACCCAGAGAAGCTGGGGATGCCCCATCCCTGGAGATGTTCAAGGCCAAGCTGGATGGAGCTTTGAGCAACCTGATCTAGTGGAAGATGTCCCTGTCCGTGGCAGGGGTGTTGTGATGAGGTGATCTTTAGGCTCTGTTCCAGCCTCCGCCATTCTATGATTGTATAATTCACAAGGAAAATTCAAACTTCAGTAATTAGAGGAGAGGAGCTAAGCAGTGAGAAACTGGGCCACACATAGCTGGTAACTTGAGGAGCAAAGTCAAAGCAATGATTACTATGGAATAGAAGAATATTGTGAAATACACAGAGACACAATGGAAATAAATGAGAATGAAATTCAGTGTCATTAAGGTCATTTAGGGCAACAGGGACAAAAAGTGGGATTCTGTATCCAAACGGAGGAAACAGATGAGAAGAGTTTAATGTTCTTGAAACACAGAAGGAAAGAGAAGTAAAATAATGTTTCAGAAAAGCTTGTTTTGGTGTGCTGTGACAATCATTGTTCTGAAGTCTGTGAGCACTGTAGAACTCAGTGGGGAAGTATTCAGTGAGGTGCTACTGAATATATTCATAGCAAAACCTTCTTCAACATAGCATACTGAATTGTAAGAGAGAGACTTACAATCTAAAAGGATCATTTATATTATCCTGAAAGAACTTAAAATATTTTACAGATGTGTCATCGCGCCATTCCAATTCAGCATTAGCAAATATATTCTCCATATTTTCCTTTTTTTTTTCCTTTGTCTTTTCTGAGTCTTATCTTTATAGGTTCACTGAACGTGGTTGTTTCAAAAGCTAAATGACACACATATTTTTATATTAAATCTCCACAATATAAATGTATAAAGTAAAATAACTCCTATATTTTCAAATTTACTTCCAAGTAGTGTTTTAGGGCAGCTTTTCCTGCATAACAAGATGAACTCAAAGGCATTCATTACAGAAGATTTTTTGTGGTTTTTTTGCTTTTATTATCACAGAGCTTCTCATCATCTGCATTAGCCTGAAGGAAACAGCATTACAGATATTATCAACAATGAAAACAAACACATTCTAGAGAGAGCTTTACCTGTATTTATAGTGTGTTATAAATATAAATACAAACATTTCATAGAGTGATCTTTTACTCAAAATTAGGATGTTTGTATTCTGAGCTGACCCAAGCACTAATTGTTGTAGTAAGAATAACCTGTCATGTAAAGAAGTATGTCAATGGACATTGGCTTCCATCCAGGCAAGTCCTGAATGCTTCTATTCCCAGCTAAGCTAATTTAGCTAGTGTTCATCTAGTGTCCAGCAGTGGAAAAAATAGCCCCTAAGGCAAGGTCTTACCCTGCAGTCCTGATGCATACAACTAATCCTTGCTCAAGTCAATAGGTCTACTCGTGAGTGGGATTGAAGGTGATGAGATTCCTAATTCTGTGAGCACATCTCAGCCCCAGGACCAATGAAACAAGAATAGACAAAGACAATGCGTGAGTAAAATAAACAAAAAGCGAAGAAATGGTGCCTCTTCTGATGTGGCAGACCTTAGAGAAGAAAGCATAAATTAACATATGAAAATGTAGTATGGGCAGCAAAAGTATTTGCATCATGAAGTTCTTTTCAATGTTTTTGAAATTTAACTGAAATCAACAGTTTAACACACAGCAGGTACAATAAAAGTAATATGTAAATACTATAATTAACATCCAAGAGCTGATAGACTTAATCATAAAAACATTAGAACTGGTAAAATTAATCACAAGTGAACAGTGCAAATTATTATAATTCTGATCTACTTACTACCAATTGCAGAAATTACTAAAAAAAATACAGCCTAATCATCCTGTTAACTTAAATCATAAATCTCATCAACAATAAAGCAAAATCGGTAATCCTACCTCTACAAACAACTGTGACCTGTGGCTATTTCTACTGATGGTTTCACAGCTGCCTGCTCAGATTTTTAAATTTTAGTCAAAAACCCTGTTATGCAGATAACCAACACTGGTCTACCTTCAGTACTTTCAGAGTATCCCACGACACCAAATACACATAAATTTGAGTAGCAGTAGAATCACTGATTGTCTCAGACCCAATTCCTTCGGCAAAGTTGAATTATATTCTACCATTACAAAACCTGGCAAAACAGACATTTCAACTGAATATGAATATGGTTTTCTTTATAACTGATTCACAATGCTTTCTATCTCCTTAATATTCAAGCATCTTTCTTGCAGTGATTCTTTCTGGTATTTTAGGTGGTTTTTTATTCTTCAATCTTACCTTCAACCATGTGAACCCTATCCCCAAAGGCATCATAATTCAAATCCACTGCTAACTGATTACAGATATGCCTGTTATTCTTCCCTAAAAATAAGACCTTTAAAGATTAATGTATTAAACGTGTCTCTGGCTTAGTTTGCATTCAGCATTCAATAAAATTCAGAATTTGTTTAAATAGTAGTCTGTGGTGCATACAACTGTAAAAGTAACTATGAAATGTAAAGAGAAACTGAAGTAAAGCAGGCAACTGTTTTTGATCTGTGGATAGTTTTTAACTGCATTTTAGCAGTGACAATTAGAAATCACATTTCCTATATTGAGGTTAACCATGCATTACTGACTATAGAAAAAGGGGGGAAAACGATGAAAATTGAATTCCTGGGTAACAATTAAAAGTAGTATAACAAATGGAAATATTTTGGAAATACAACCATGAAGGTCAAGAAGGTGAAGGAAAAGGATAAAGAGAAGGGGAAGGAATTGAATTTGTGGCATCTTCCTTAAGCTGAATTGAGGGAATTCCTAAAAATAAAAAACATTTTCTCAGTTGCACCTTAATGAAATGTAACTGAAACCTCAACCGTAACTGTCACATTAAGGTTGTTCTTATATGCATCGATCTGCAGATCTTACAGGTGACACCTCAAATATGAGGTTGCTACTCGGCATACTTGTATATGTAACTCTTTAAGAGAATATTGGTTTTTATCTGGAACTGATGGGCACTCCCTCATACCATACACTACAAATAGGTACCAGTCCCAGTTCTTGCCTCTGTGTCCTTTAAAGCCCTGTATTTGATATTAAGTTCATTCTTGCTACTGAGAACAGAGCTCAGTTGGCAGGTTTGGCTGTATGTCAAGCTGTATGTAAAGACTCCTGGAAAAAGTAGAGGTATAGCTTCATACTGAAAACTGAGAGTGTAAACATTCCAAAGTGCCTGCTGTGAAATAAGTACAAAACTTTCATAGTCTTCTTGTAGTGTCTTCCAAAAAGAAAGGAGAATGCCTGCATATTGCAGCCAGCTAATGGATGTACACTGGCATATTCAGTCATTTGGGCCTCACACAAACTTAAAATTTTTCAGAAGTAGTAATGACTGTGTCTTGAAAAAATTTCTTCCCAGTTATTTAGCTAGCTATGTATCATTGCATACAGTGACATGTAACATAAGTCTTAAAATGTCAATTATTTAAAATGCTTTATCCTAATACTTACAACAAGATTCATTTATCCTCATTATACCAGGTAAGTTTGTGGCCTTAAAAATTCACTCACACTCCTTCCACAATGATGTACTGCATGTTCTGATAAACAAACATATAAAGATGAGTATGACTAATAACACTTGCAGTCATTTGATTTTTTCCCAACATAACTCTATTGATTTTCAAGACCACACCTATGATGTAAGGTGTTCAAATATTTCTCACTTCAAAGAATCCCTTCTCAAGAGAAGAAAAGAATTATTATTAAATATTTCATTACAGATATAAACAAGATTGAATTTAAAATGAATGCTTAAAACAAAGCATTAGTCTCTAAAAATCGGAATCAGATAAAATCAGAGACTATAAAAGGTCACCCGCTGCACAAATCTTCCACAGACTTTAAACGAGTATTGGTTCAGGCCCTATAACTGCGACCATGAGATCTCGATTTTTAGCTATTATTTGAAAATCTTCAAAAGTTGTTCCTAAATAACCAAGAGAAGAAATAAATGCATTAGTACCTGCTCTAGAACTTTTCTATTTTTTATTGTAACAAGTTAGAAAACCCGAGAGTTAGAAAGCAAAAATATTCCAGAGAAGCTTTCTCATTATCCAATGTTTTCCCTCTCACACAGAAAAGTAGAACACAGATGCCATTGGTTCTTAGAAATGAGTAGAAAGAGAAGAAAAAGCTGCAAGAGCAGAAAGAGCTCTGATTCCAGAGAATGTAAGTTTACAGAAATATTTAATATAAAGTAAAATGAACAGAAACATAGGTGGCTATTCTTAATTTATTCATCAAGACACAAATTCACCCTTTGTGGCCAAAGCTGTTTGTCAGATTGGAAATATTTACACTTAAATGTGGGTACATGCAGGTAATGTCTTGGTGAGACTAGATTTTTTTATTTTAGTTAAGCTGCAATCCTGGCTATTTCTGGCAAAGTCTTTCCAAAGATATTGTTGTTCAGTTGCCTCAAAATGTCATCATTCTTGGGTGTAAATCTCAGTGTTGTCGTAGTTTAATAGCTTGTTCTAATCCTGTTTAGGTAGATGTCAGTATTAAACTGTTACCCTCTAATGCACATGGCCTGTTCTAAATAAAGCCCAAGCAAGACAGAATTTTATGTCATTGTGTGAATGCCACAAAATCTTGCCTAGTACAGCCAGGAAACATTATTCTGCTTAGAACACGTAGCTGTGACTCACAGCTCCTGGCAGTGTGCCGCTGACCTGCTGTGTGATTGTGATAATATTAATCAATCCCTTTGTTTGCTCATCTGTAAAAGCATTATAAAAGCCAGCTTCCATAGAATTTACCCCAAAGTGCAAGCAGGCAGTGGGATATTGATTGACCCAGTGTGTTCACAGGTACAAAGTAAATTCTGGCAGGAATAATAAAATTTAAAATGTAGCTCTCATTATAAGCAAATAGAATCTCTTATCCCCTAACAAAAGCAAAACTTTATTTTTAAAAAGTGTGAATATATTGAGTTTCTCAAATCAGAGTGAATTAATGTGGCCCACCCTGTTTATCTGATTTCACATTACTTACCAAGTAATTATGATAAAACAAGTTAATATTGAAATTTTGAAAAATAATGTGGAAAATACACTAGATCTTAAAGATCATATAGGCCTTTTCTATGAGAAGTGTCTCAAAGCTAATCACACATTTATGATACTGCTTACCAAATCATGGGAAAATGTTTCTTCTCTTTTTTTTACCTTAAATTAGATGAACAGTTGTCACCCATTTGTAAATGCCAGCAAAGTGTAGGAAGCCTTGAAAATAAAGCACATGAGGCTCTGTCTCACTTCACAGAGCCACTGGATGTAAAGGGTGCTGAAGAAGATGGAAAAGATCGTGAAAACAAGAATCAGAGTTGCTCAGATGCTTCTGAAGATAGAGACCTTGATAATGTATCAGACAGTGAAAAAGAAGGGAAGAAGGAAAAGAGCTGCCCTCCTAAAATGTTGTCACCTCAGCAGGATGAAATCCTAGCTACAGTAACTTTTGGTGAGTCAGAGGGCTCATCCAAAGGTAAAATTACATTGTGGGGCAAGCCAGACTCTTCAGAGTCCACTAGCTTGGCCACTGGAAAAATTTCTGCGGAAGTAAAATATGGCTCTTTTAATGTGAGAGTAGAAGTTAGAAATATTTCTTTGTTTGATTCTGGAACAAAAGTTGTGGATGAAAAAAGGAAAAGTTCAAAGAACAAGAAATATTGTCATGAAAGACAATGCCAGAAAAGTCAGTGTTCAAAGTGTTCAAAGTACCAGTGCCCTTCAGCTGACCACTCGGCAGACCACAAGGGGAAATATAAGGGATCCTCTAAACAAAAAATTCAGACTGCCATCAGTGAAAGTGCCTCCCTGGAAATGAACATTGAAACAAAAGACATTCAAGTGGAATATACCAGCAGAAAGAAAAATATAAAGGTTAACATCAAAGTTGATGAGCAGGCACAGAGCAAACCACACAGCAGGGAACATGAAGACACATACTGGAGTGAAACAGATTATTCTGTAACAGAGGCACTGTGTAACACAGATTGTGAGTCATCGTTTAGCTTTCATGAAAAAGCAGATTATACATTCCTAGATGGATATACACTTCTCCCTCCACCTAAAGAATTTGCTGACTGTGACAAAATGCACCTGGATACAATTGCAGAAGGTGTATCTTTGTACCCTGTTAATAGCAGAAAGGAATCTGATGGTCTCACAACAACCTTGAGTATTTGGGAGGAAAAAAATTATTGCTGTAAACTTAACACAGAGGACTATGAAGACCACACCAATGAAAAGGAAGATTTTTCGAAGGATAGAGTACTTTTCTCAAAAGTAAGTAATGCTAATTGTCTTGTAGCTATCAATACCTTGCATAACCCAAACAATGGGAAGGAGTGTGTTAGTAAGAGCAATGTATTAGGTCAAGAAAGAAATAACTGTGACATACACAGAGACACAGGGCCAAAAACAACAAGAAGAAAGTCTTTCCCAGATACTACCCTGGATCTACCATCACCAGTTCACCCTAGAAGGGATTCTGGCTTTTATTCACTGCCATCCTTAAAAGTATTGCTGAAGGAGACCAAAGCAGGAGATGTCCATAACAGGAACTCACATATTCCTACCAAATATAAGGAGCTTTGTAAGTGTCCTGACTTGACCTCCTCTCTGACAGAGCTTTGCAAGTATCCGGACTTGACCTCCTCACTGAGAAATTTGAGAAGTCTTAAATCTTCATATCAGTATGCTTTCACATCATTTGATCATAATATTACCATTTATCCATCTGAGCCTGAGGATGTCTGTCTAGATGGCACTTGTTTACTGAATGACTATGCTGACTGTGTGGGGCACAGTGAAGAAACAGAAGAAACATTAATGGAGAGTCTTCCTTCCAGTGGTACTATACATGGCAAAACAGAAAACAGCCACAAAGAGCCTCTGGAAAACCTAGCCATGTGGGAAGAAGACTCTGAGTCTACTGAAGCTTTAGATAAAGAGAAATCAGAGTACAACCCTATAGAAAAGCATGTTGAATGGCAGAACAAAGCTCACCTGGTACAAGTCTCTCCACTTTCTACAAGCCCTTCAGGTGAATTCCTTAATGACAAAGAAAGTACTAATTATGCATCTACAGAAAACATCCCAAAACAATGTTCAGTTTTACAGTTAAATGTTCACCCACCTCATGGAGAGTCTGAGGTAATAAATAAAAGGAGAGGCTCAGTACTGCCTGGCTCTCCAGTGATAATTGGAGAAGTAGAAGGAAGACTTGTCCAAGGTGACACTACATCGACACCTGAATATTTTGGCTCTGCAGTAAGGAAAGAACCTAACCTTACCTGCAGTATACAGGAAAAATCCTTGCTGTTAGATCCCAGGGAGCATCACATGAATAAAGAATTGGAAAGCCTCTCTGAGATACAGGACTTATCTGGGGATGTCCTTGTTGAATCTGATTGCCATAATGGTTCGGCCCAGGCTTCCATATTATCTACCTCTTCAGTATGTACAGAAAAGGAAGAGAATTTCACAGAACATTCAAACATGAAGCAAAGTATGGAGAACTTTTGCAGTAAACAATCAACTGATGACAGTTTAAGGAGAGAGCCTGGAGCAAATCAACTACCTCTGTTAGTCAAGTCCAACTTTGAAGAAATAGAGTCAAATTTTGAAATAAAAGAAGATTACTATGAGAATGCAGCTATCTCCTCATCATCAGTTAAACAGATTAGTCAGAAAGGTAGGTGCTACAAGGCTTTTCAAGTTAATACCACTTATACACCTTTTGCATAAGAGCTTTTGTGACGTCTGTTTTCTTAGAAAATAAATGTATATTAAAAATTTACAGTTATATTGTTATTGTATGATATGTTTAGCCATGGTGTTATAATATACAGTTATTCTGCTGAGGATTCTAGTAACTGTCTTACAGAGCCAAGAAACCTAAATTTAAAAAAAAACAAATGAATGCAGCTTTGATCAAGAAGAAGTTTTCCTACACTAAAGCAGACATGCATCCTGTACAGCTAGTGAGAGACGCAAATACCATTGCAGGAAGTAATAGTAAAAGCAGTTGCCATGTGATATGAACTCAGAGCACAAGTCAGTGTTTAAAACCACATAAATCTGGCTTTCAAATCCATGTGATCTATATTAATTACTATAGTCTAAGTACATCTCAGTCTTAACTCTGGCTGAACATTTTCATGGAATGACCATAAGGGATCCTTTAATCTGCTTTTCTCCTCTCTTTTATACATTTGTGAAAACTGCTTATGAAAAAGGTTTATTTTTAATAGCTAATATTTTACAAAATTTCTTGTCTTCCTTTCTATAATCCATCTACCCATATCCATAACAGGTCACTTAAAATTAGTGGTTTGAACTATAAAATAGTTAAGCCATCCTGGGACATTGCAAACTACAGTGTAAGCCTTTTACATTTTGAATATGGAGTGTGTGTTCTTGAAATATCACTCCAAATACTTTAATTTTATTTTCTTTAATATTAATCATGTTATATGGAAATATATCTGATATTTACCTCTCCAGAAGACAATGTTTCCAGCAGATTGGGAGGTTAAGAGGTTTATACTGTTGAAAAATATACGTTTTCTTATGGAAAATGTCTTACATAATCCTAGTTAAAAGCATCTGAAGTTTTAAAAATATCTTTTAATTCACCATACCTGCGAAAAGGACTGGTATGACCTCCGTGGCTGTCTTGTTTGGCATTTCTAATGGAAATTTTAAAAATATCTGAAGTCTATACACACTGAATAGATATACTACATAGATACATATTGCTGTATAGATCCATATCTCAATACCAATATCTCACTATCAATATATAAAATAAATAGAGAATTGATGAAATGGAAATCTCTGTAGAACAATATATAGAATTAAAATACTAAAGGAAAACTGCATGCCAAAATCCTTGATTTCTCAGATGTTAAACCTAAGTGGTTAAGGACACAGCACAGAAGTGAGCTGTAGCTATTTCATTTCTTTTTTATTTTATTTTCTCTTCTTTTATTCTCTCTTCCCTTTTGCCCCTTGCTAAGAGTTATCTACTTGTGTTCTTTCTCATACTTATCATCTCACTTTGGCCCTCCTTTGGTCTAGGGTCATATTTTGATTTTCCTTCATTCCTAGCAATGCTATGGGGATCCTACCTTAAATGAATAAATGTGTACATCGAGGAAGTCATAAAATAATTTAAATTTTAAAATTCATTAGTAGGAATTAAAATCCACTTTTAGTTTGAGAATACCAGCCTACTTTGCCAAGACATTAGGCAGTGTGGGACAACCTGAGCTAAGTAATCCAGTGACACTGGAAAGCAAATGTGGCATTTTTCAGCAAAGATTGAGAACATCTAGAACAGAGGAGAAGAGGAGATGCCACTATGGTAAACTATGGTAAACAGGATGGGGAAAAGGGAATCTAGAAGTCTCTTGTTGTTCTGGGTACTTCATGATTATCACAGAGGAAAAGACCCATGCAAAGAGCAGTACAAGGGCACTGCAAGAGATAGGTTTCCTAACTCTCAGCAATGGTCTGGAATAGTGCCCTGGAATGCCCTGGCTCAATTACATGTGTCAGTGATAAAGATCTGGCTGAAGCCAGAAGGAGGCTGTTCAGCCATCAGTGCACCTACACAATCCTCCAGGAAGCCTGTGGAGGTTGGACTTGCTCCCTGTCTGCCCTTTCCAGTGGCTACAGTCACATTTTCAGAACAGAATATAACACAAAATCTGTTTTCCACTTGTTGTTTTATCTGAAATAATAATACAACAAGTTTATTCTGTCTGAACTAGAAATAAGTCTAAACCAGAAAAATCTTCATTTGTGTCTTTAANAATCATGTTATATGGAAATATATCTGATATTTACCTCTCCAGAAGACAATGTTTCCAGCAGATTGGGAGGTTAAGAGGTTTATACTGTTGAAAAATATACGTTTTCTTATGGAAAATGTCTTACATAATCCTAGTTAAAAGCATCTGAAGTTTTAAAAATATCTTTTAATTCACCATACCTGCGAAAAGGACTGGTATGACCTCCGTGGCTGTCTTGTTTGGCATTTCTAATGGAAATTTTAAAAATATCTGAAGTCTATACACACTGAATAGATATACTACATAGATACATATTGCTGTATAGATCCATATCTCAATACCAATATCTCACTATCAATATATAAAATAAATAGAGAATTGATGAAATGGAAATCTCTGTAGAACAATATATAGAATTAAAATACTAAAGGAAAACTGCATGCCAAAATCCTTGATTTCTCAGATGTTAAACCTAAGTGGTTAAGGACACAGCACAGAAGTGAGCTGTAGCTATTTCATTTCTTTTTTATTTTATTTTCTCTTCTTTTATTCTCTCTTCCCTTTTGCCCCTTGCTAAGAGTTATCTACTTGTGTTCTTTCTCATACTTATCATCTCACTTTGGCCCTCCTTTGGTCTAGGGTCATATTTTGATTTTCCTTCATTCCTAGCAATGCTATGGGGATCCTACCTTAAATGAATAAATGTGTACATCGAGGAAGTCATAAAATAATTTAAATTTTAAAATTCATTAGTAGGAATTAAAATCCACTTTTAGTTTGAGAATACCAGCCTACTTTGCCAAGACATTAGGCAGTGTGGGACAACCTGAGCTAAGTAATCCAGTGACACTGGAAAGCAAATGTGGCATTTTTCAGCAAAGATTGAGAACATCTAGAACAGAGGAGAAGAGGAGATGCCACTATGGTAAACTATGGTAAACAGGATGGGGAAAAGGGAATCTAGAAGTCTCTTGTTGTTCTGGGTACTTCATGATTATCACAGAGGAAAAGACCCATGCAAAGAGCAGTACAAGGGCACTGCAAGAGATAGGTTTCCTAACTCTCAGCAATGGTCTGGAATAGTGCCCTGGAATGCCCTGGCTCAATTACATGTGTCAGTGATAAAGATCTGGCTGAAGCCAGAAGGAGGCTGTTCAGCCATCAGTGCACCTACACAATCCTCCAGGAAGCCTGTGGAGGTTGGACTTGCTCCCTGTCTGCCCTTTCCAGTGGCTACAGTCACATTTTCAGAACAGAATATAACACAAAATCTGTTTTCCACTTGTTGTTTTATCTGAAATAATAATACAACAAGTTTATTCTGTCTGAACTAGAAATAAGTCTAAACCAGAAAAATCTTCATTTGTGTCTTTAAAGATTATTAGTGTTCAAAAATTAGTTTTTATATCTACCTCTACTGACCACTTCAAAAATTTATGAGCATGTTAAATAAGATCCATGAGCAATTTAGAAGTTTCTGCATTAAAATAGTGCTGTACAAATGGCTATGTAGGTATTTAACTAAAGATACTTGTACTTCTCTCTTCATAAAGGCCTCAATTAGTCTAAAAGATATACTTTCTATATATTTTCATTATTATTTTATATTTTCATTTATATGTTGGTTAGATTATTCTTGTATTTAGAATGTGGAAATATTAAACAGTAAAATTACTTACATAAGCTGTGTCACATATTACTCACAAACATCTGGTTATAACTTAGACTTGAAATCAGAGATGAATAAAACCAGGAAGCTGCCTTTGAAGAAAGACACCAGAGCAAGTGACAGTTCCCAGGAAGATGCAATAGACCAGTGGGCCAGAAGACGGAAACAGTTCAAAGACAGCAAAAAATGCAGTTCAACTGGAGGAAGCTCCATAAACAGCACAATCACTGAGGGATCAAGTGAGTACATTGGTCTTACACTTGTGATCTTTTCCCTTTGTGTGATTGACACTATGACAGGGTTTTTATCTAAGGAAATTGATCTCCATTTCACTATCTGAGTGTCTGTGTTAGTCATTGTCATGACTAACGTGACACATCCTCTCTCCTTGGTTAAGCAAACAATCTGACTAAAAAAAAGTTGATTCTACCATGCATGTTCATGGTAGAACATGTTCGAATAGTATGTTCAAGTAATATTAAGACAAACTCTAGGCACAAACTCATAATCACATGGCAGCAGGTTTGAGGTTATAACAAAAATCATAATCCTGATACCTACTTATGTCAAAGCCATGCTGAGCTGGGAGTCTTCTTTGCTCACAAAGGTGCTCCAACCTTAATCTAGGCTTGTTGCCTAGATTGTCATTCACTATGACCCGTAACTGTCTCTTTAAGAAGTCTGTCACCTTGCCACATGCAAATTCATCAGCTTAAACTATGTGGGAAGGAATTTTTAAGATGAACTGCTTGGTGAATTTACATTTCATGGAGATGGAGCCACCAAGCAAGGATTGCACAGTCTAGGGGGAACATACGTGTACTACTTACTTGACACTGCCTTGCCTCCTGTTTTGCTATTTTAGTAATATAAGAAATACTTTGTAGAGATGAAGAAATGTGCACTTCCTTGTGGAAATATTTTTATGCTACAATGACTACTTTTGGTAGAGGATGTTTAATTTATAGATATGTAACCTCCTCTTTGAAGAAAGGAAAATACAAACCTGTAGAAGACTCTGAACCCTCAGACTTCAGTGCAGGTCCAGTAGATGATAAACTATAAATATGGCCCATGCCTGTACCTAAGAGGTAAATCCTACATCAACAGAGCCTCAATTCACTGCCTAAACATAGATTTCAGTTGCCAGCTGGGACACCAAGAAGGACCTGAGATGCGTGAACCAGCAGGGAACCCAGGCCTTCTTGAAGTAGTAATTGAACAGCAAGCAGGGTATCGTAAGGCATCTAACATGGTACTGGGTCACCCATGTTCAGGTAACTGAGCCAATCCCCAAAGTTTTAGTGCCTGTTAACAAAGGAGCAGGAATGACTGACATTTCACACAGGAATAAAAAAGCTCTTTACTGGTAGTAGTTTTCATTGTTTGCCCATAAAACAAAATCTAGGCCGTGGTAATAAGATTAAAAGTTATCACGTCAAACCACCTGAGCTCAAAAACACCCACCAGAAGTTATACACACCAGGGTAAACTGTTCCTTGATTTCAACAGTAATGTCTCTTGAATATAAAGCTGGACCACAAATTTTACTAAGTCAGGCATGTATTGGTTTCATAGAGAAACCATATATATTTTTTTAAGAAATCAAGTCAAAAAAGAACAAGTTGCAAGAGGTAGAATTGCTTTCCTTGAGACAAAGCTTTGGGTAGCACATGGCATAAACCCAAAGTGATCTCCAGAACAGGTGACTGCGCAGGCAGTTCTGTCACAGATTCTCACATCTAATAATTTTGGATAGTATGCCACAGACCTGAGACTTCTGTCCCTTTTGGTTTGGTACCTAGACTGTTCCCTTGTGTTTGCAGACTTGAGACAACTCTGACTGATATATGGAATCAGCAGCTCCTTACATTCTTACTCCTAGCATCTGGGAAGAATTTAAGTGCACTTGTTCGTGACACCCCGGTTTGACATCTGTTCTGAAAACTCAAGGAGAAAGGAAATGTTTTGGCATAATTCCATACTGTCAGCATGGCAGTTGTGTATAGTTTTGTCTATTTGTCACATTTTAACCTACTCGAACTCTCTAACAATTATAAAAATTCAGTATTAAACTAGCAAAATACTGTGATGTACTGAGTTGTTTGGTGCTAGTCTAGGTTTTCTTAATTTATGCATTCATGGTAGGAAGGTAAAATGAGCTTTAAACGTATCAGCATAAAAATTTTTATTTATTTGTCTATTTTCTAGTAGCTTCTTGTATAGTTAAGTATGTCATTTCATACTTTCTGCATAATAAGGGAGAAGCCAGTGGATGTGGAGTATTTGTCTAGATAGACACAACTGAGCACATTTTCTAAGTGACAAAGGACTGCCACCTAGAGGTATTCAGGAAGTGACTTCCCGAACAAATATAACCTTAAATAAAGGTCAGGTTTTTTCTTCTTTGTTTTTAAACTGGGAATCATTTTACATCAAACACAGGATAAACAACACAAACAGATCCTTCCTCCAGCTGCGTTAAATCTAGTTGCATTACCAAGCATTTCATACTGAAAGGTGCATGATGTTTTTTTCCTCTCAAAAAATTCGTATTTTCAGTCTATCTGTTAGCACAACACCTGATGATATATACTTATATATGACTTTCACCATCCAGTCTTAACTTCGAACTTCCAGGTCCTGGTCTACTTGGGATGTTGTCAAACTATTACACAGCCTTTTTCTTTACATTGAAGTTGCTCTTTATAACCTGTCACAGCCAGCTGCCTGACATCCTACTGCCTTGAGAGCCTCAACTTTAGAACTAGAGTTCTCCATCTCCATGTGAACTCATTGCAAGACACTGTGAATGTAAATTATTATAAAATACAAATCTGAAAATCCTCAGGATAACACATCATAGAAATACTCGACAGCCTATGAAGGAACTAGCCAGAAGTTCTATGGTAAAAGAAAAAATAAAACACCACCAAACTATTATTTCCTCACCTCCTTTTTAACAAAACTTCACGTCTGGAAGAGCTAAGATACGGCAAACAGCAAATATGGTCATCAATGCCTCTGTCATGGAAGATACTTTTGATCTTCTGTTTTGTCTTCTGATATGCACTGAACTCATACTAAATTTCTGGAAGATTTGTTATATTTCCTAATCAGATGGGTCATGTAAGATAGCTTAAGAACTAGCTAAAGCCAGATTTATCTTAAAGAGGTGCAGCTCCTGTTTTGACCACTTGCATTAAGACTCACTTCTTACTCAAGCTGAACATGCATTAGCCTCCAGTACTGTGATCTTATATTTGGAGATCCTTGCAGACTTCTCCTTTAACAGCAATAAAATTGAGGAACTCAGTACAAACATTACAAACAGTTCATTAAGAAGCTTGTGGCGTTTCTTCCGTGCTGACTGGATGAGGTCTCTTATTCTTCATGCATTTTCCCTACTGATTTAACTTTTACTTGTTTTATCATCATGACAGTAAATTCAGAGGATGCTCGATCAGTAGATCTGGGACTATATTCTGAAAATGAGGAAAGAGGTTTTTATACAGAAAACTTTCATTCTGCTGCCTGGGTTTTCAGAGGAGATGATGTCTCTCCAGATAACAGTCCTAGATGTCTCAGCAAAAGACCTAGACCAGTGGCAAGTAAGTTGGCTAGAGCAACAGGTAATAAATATCATAAAAATTTATTTATTTTGGGCACTCTGTAGATTTCAAGGGATCAGCATTTTGGAGAAGATGCTGGTCACTTATGCTTAAGACAGGAAAAGAAGCAACCCAAGAATCTAAAAGATTTTTTTAAAAATATATACGTAGTTCTTATTTAGCTATATCATCCTTAATTGATAAAATTGGAACTGATAAAAGGTCATAACTAAACCTCATGAGATAAAGGCAGAGGCAATGTAATTCCATTACTTGTTCAAGCATGGCAAAATCATAGAGAGATATTTATGGTCATAAAGTATTATAATGGATATAAAATCTGTTTTACATCAAACTTTCAGACATAGTGAGTCCAGAAAGAAAATAGTCATTTGCTATGAGTATGAAGGGTTGTTCTATCAGTAGTTTAAATCTGTGTGAACAGATATAATGAACAACTTTTTCTGGGGGATGGGAGGTTTTCCTTCACTTCTCGGATGTTAAGTTACTCAAAAGTAACACAGTTCAAAGAACTGAGACAAACCAAAACACCCCTGTAGCTTTCCAGTAGATTGTTCTTTGTTGGAGCTCATAAATCATTCAGAATATGAGAGAACACAAATGTCCTCTATAAATCTTCTGATATGAAAAATTTCCCTTAACACACATGAGAATATTCTGGAAAACCATTTTGGTTGCTTGTTCTCCCAGGGGAGAGCTCAGAACTTCAGCAAGATAGTTAGTCAGTATTGAAGTATCTCTTTTGGACAGATAACATCAGTCAGCCTGCTAGTAAAGTAACATTTAAAGCAATTTCTGTCTTCCAAATAGTACACAAATTGAAAACAAAACAGCTGTCATAAATTGCTTTTAAATTGGCCTCCATTAAAAAAAAAAAACACAGTAAGATAATCAAATGATTGAAACCAGACACTCCAAGAAATCAAATTTCTGCTGAAGTCCTTCATAAGCATAAGATTTGCTAAATAACCAGGCTATTTAAGTCACAATCACAATGCTATTAGACCCTGAGCAAAAGATGGAAGCTGACAGTTAGACCCTGATCTTCGTTTTTACTGAGGTTTATCCCTTTAAGTGTTAAATTCTGCTGAGTTAGAAGAGATTTCAGCCCCACTTGGCAGAAGATGCCACTGTGGCTGAGGAGGTTGGACTCCAGGACTGGAGGGCAGTGGGAGTGTGGACTGGAAGGATAAACAAAAGGAGAAGAAACGACTATCCAAAAGATAGATACCTTCTGAAATATAGAAAGAATGAAACTACAAGAAACAGATTTAAACACATTTGAGAAATTAGAGTGTATTTTGTATTTGCCAGCATAGAGGTCTGACACAGAGAGCATGAGTGTTTTTCTCTCCCAGAACACCATCAGTAGAGTGGAATATCTGAATACTTCAGCTCTTCATGACAAAGTCCAGGCACCTAATTTAAACTGCTGTCTGCCTGTGCCCTACCCTGAATGATATTTGATCTGTCGCAGTGTGAGTGGTGTCACTGTCTGAGGCAGCAGTAAACAGCCAGGAGTGATACTGAAAGCACCTCAACCATTAGTAGAGTTAGTAATACTCAGTGCCTACAAAAAGTTTTAAAAACAGGCTGCTGCTTATTCAATTGAATGTGTAGAGAAAAAGGGTATCTTTCTTCATATTTCCAGTTCGAGAAAGAACAGTGAAGATCGCTAAAGGAACTGGCAATTACCCTTGGGGTTTCAGGATCCAGTTCTCAAAGCCTATCCTTGTGACTGAAGTTGATACAAGTAAGTTGTGTTTGTACTGGTTAATTTCTCCTGTGGAAATATATAAAAAATAAATATGTAATATTATGTTACATACAGCGATATAATGATATTATATATATCTACATGATATAGTACGATCTAGATCGTATAGAACATCTGTTTTATATTAATTTATAATATAAATGTACACAATAATTTCCACAATTAGTGAGTGCAAGGTGTTTAATAGCCCAAGAACTGCTCATGAACTGTCTTAGACCCCCACTATCCCTAGGGGTAAATCAGACTCCACTGCCCTGTCTTCTTCTGTGTCACTTCATACCATGTGCAACTGCCTGCGTTCAGCCTCCCACAGATGTAAAGTCTAAAACTTTTGTAGGCTGACATCCATGAGTGACAACAGGCCTTTAAAAATGAAAAGGAAGATGCAGTGATCCTTCTAATATTTCCAAAAATCTTATTGAGTAGGGACACTTCTGCTTGGATCCATTGAGCCATCTGTCAGTCTTGACAGGTGGGCTGTTAACTTCTTCAGGGAATTATGATGATTGTAAGGAACACCAAAAAAACGTCCAAAACCCAAGTGAGTGAGCAAAAAAATGGCAGATGATGTTCAACAAAGATGAAATGTAAGATTCTGCCTCTAGAGAAGAATGATCTTCTTACCATGCCTTAATAATGGTGTTGGCTCACTTGCTCAGGAAAGAGATCTTGGGAGTCACCACTGAAAGCTCTCTGAAATCACTGGTTCTGTGCATAATGTCAAGCTTGGAAATCTGGCTAAAAGCTGACTCAGTAACAGCAGAAAGAATGAGACACAGGCAGTCAGTGTCATTTTACTGCTGCCTAAGACCTTGGCTCACCCAAATCTAGAGCACTGCTTGCTCTACTGCTCTGCATCTCAGGACAGGCACAGCAGAATTAGAGAAGGAGTAGAAGGTACAGGAGAATGTGATAGAGACTGGTTTTTTACTAAGAAAGCAGATACTATGCGAAACATCATCCCATACAAGGAAGGCTGGTGCATGCCTTCTGGCAAGGCATCTGAGAATAGCTTTGTCACTATTACCAGCTTTGTGTATTAGATTGTCCATCATCCTGACAACACTGGGAAAGCCTGTGAATTCAGAGGCATGCGAGTTTGTAAGTTCCTTACCTAAGTACAAATAAAATCATAATTCATGCATACAGCAATAGCTCTGACAGCATTTTATCCCTACTAGTTAAAATTAAGTATAGCTACTCACATTTTATATCACTCTTTTGTTTATTTGTATGTTGTTTTCAAACGCAGTTGCTTTACAACAGTGACAGCATTTTAAAAAATAGAGGTTTTTTCAGACGAACTTGTAGTAAAATTATGTTTTCCCAAAATATAACTCATTTCATTAGGAAGAAATTCTTCCCTGTGAGGGTGGTGAGGCACTGGCACAGGTTGCCCAGAGAGGCTGTGGATGCCCCATCCCTTCAAAATTTCAAGGCAGGGTTGGATAGGACTTTGAGCAACCTGGTCTAGTGGAAGGGGATTGGAACTGGATGCTCTTTATGGTCCCTTCTAGCTGAAACCAATCCGTGATTCTATAATGAGCATTTGAATATTTTACAGACCACTTATGGTCATAAAGTCTGGTATGGAATGCTCAAGGCCAGCACAACCCAAAGTGTTCTGACATTTGCAAATTTCCAAATGATTTGTAATACACATGAGTGTGGACCAGGGTTTTATTTTGCCTGTTTATTACTAAGTTTTACTAATCTTATCACTACAACTTCTAAGCATTCTCAGAAGTACACTGAAGGGTCACACTGCATCATAGGGTATAAAAATCTTTAAAAGCATACATTAAATGTTAAAGACATGGAATAATATTTTCCAAAACTATTCTTTCACAGTACATTAGGAATACTTATTTATAAATGAGACGATAAATACTGTAGCTGAGAAATTTGTAACTGGGATTTAAGTAACTGTGCATTGATGCCCATGAATAGAGCATGTTTATCATCTCCATTTATCATGGAAGCATAATTTGCTTCCATTCCTGGCTGATATGTGTCTGACCACTGTTTTATTAGGAATTCATGTGCCTTGCAAGGGTTAAATAAGCAAAAGGTGATGCATTAAAGATCTGATTCAGTTCTTCCTTCACTGGGACCTTTTTTACTTACCATGTAATCTCTTCCTAAAGCCAAAAATCCTCAAAATGCTATATCCAAATTCTATTAACCAGCAAAGACAAATATCACTACAGAAGGTACTCTTTTGGGGTTAAATTCATAGCTTATCAGAATAATAGATTTCTTTTTTTCTATCGACTCTACTAAGCTTTGCATCAGATTTTTGTTTGCACTTCAGGCCAAAACTCTCAGATACTGAAATGGCTAATTTCATCTTAGAGCATTTAAATCCTAATGGCATTTTAAATGAAATTTCTCCACTGCCAGTGATTTTCTAGGGCTGCACAAGTATCCAAATCCTGAAACTTCATTTACAGATGAGTAACAAGTTGCTCCGTAAAACTTGTTCCACCTCCAAGTCAACATCATGAAGGTCCTAAAACATAATCCTTGATTGGTTGAACAGATACTTGTTTTGTTAGAAAAGTGTGATCATACATATAGACATGCTTGTCACCCTAGCNTTCTTTTTCTTTTTCTTTTTCTTTTTCTTTTTCTTTTTCTTTTTCTTTTTCTTTTTCTTTTTCTTTTTCTTTTTCTTTTTCTTTTTCTTTTTCTTTTTCTTTTCGTGTTTTTTAAATTCCAGATAGTGCAGCTGAGGAAGCAGGGCTTCAAGTTGGGGATATTCTGATAGCAGTCAATGGAACTGATGTCACCAGCATGCCACATTCAGAAGCTGCCAATCTGGCAAGGAAAGGTAATTCTGAGATCACAGTAAATTAAGTGAATGGGTCAGGTTTCCCGTTCAGTGCTCCAAATACATCCAGACACACTGTGTGATGTATGCAGCAGAAATCTTAATTATTGGTTTAATGCATTGGTATTTAATACAGTAGTATTGCCGAGGTCACTTTTTTATCTAGACTTTGTTTTCTAGACATGTAAGGAAATTATTCCCCAAATAAGAGCATGTGACAGTAATGGTTTTGGCTCTACTGTTTTAAAGAAAGTGACTCAGAAAGCCCTGAAAGTGACTGCAGGGACACAAATGCCTTATTTTTGCCTTATACTCTCTCAGGGAGAGACTTCACTTCTTCCTTACATTTCTCTGTCACCAAGACCTGAACTCTAGTCAGGAGATCAGAGAGTTTATTTCATGAGGCATCCTTTTGCACCACCACAGAAACAGAGTCAGCGATAGTCATGTATATTCTTCCTAGAATTGTGATGACTAAAACCCAAAGATAGCCCCATTTGCATGCTGAAAATTAATTTACTGCCATTCCCTTATTTATCCCAGATAAAGATTTGACAAAGGCTCATGGGAAATTCAATAAATTAAAATACTCTTACAAGACAGTGACAAATTTAACTTGACACATACCATGTTCTTTAATTATAGAGGTGCCATTCACACTGTTAAATTTAAGAGAATATCGAGTGTTTTAGCAGATAAATCTCTGATTACTGGTATTTTTAACTCCTCAGAGAACACCCCAGGGATTAAATCTTGGCATACCGACAGCATTCCCTACATCAAGTGTCCCCAAAAAAGAAATCCAGCAAATGTTTTGCAGATGAAAATGTGTCATAGTCACATTTCTCAATGCGCTTTCAGGCATTAACACCTGCTCTTTAGTATTGATATAATCAGAATTTCAGGCCTTTAGGGTCAAAATCATAGATATATTGATACTGTCAGCAAATATTGTGATGCGTCTCACTGATGATGAAGATAATGTATTTTTTTTTAATCTTGCAATCTGTTATCTCTTCTGAGTGCTTACCTTTTGCAAGTNACTGCCAGTGATTTTCTAGGGCTGCACAAGTATCCAAATCCTGAAACTTCATTTACAGATGAGTAACAAGTTGCTCCGTAAAACTTGTTCCACCTCCAAGTCAACATCATGAAGGTCCTAAAACATAATCCTTGATTGGTTGAACAGATACTTGTTTTGTTAGAAAAGTGTGATCATACATATAGACATGCTTGTCACCCTAGCTATAAATAAATTTTTGTGGGGTTTTGTTGTTGTTGTTGNTATGCAGCAGAAATCTTAATTATTGGTTTAATGCATTGGTATTTAATACAGTAGTATTGCCGAGGTCACTTTTTTATCTAGACTTTGTTTTCTAGACATGTAAGGAAATTATTCCCCAAATAAGAGCATGTGACAGTAATGGTTTTGGCTCTACTGTTTTAAAGAAAGTGACTCAGAAAGCCCTGAAAGTGACTGCAGGGACACAAATGCCTTATTTTTGCCTTATACTCTCTCAGGGAGAGACTTCACTTCTTCCTTACATTTCTCTGTCACCAAGACCTGAACTCTAGTCAGGAGATCAGAGAGTTTATTTCATGAGGCATCCTTTTGCACCACCACAGAAACAGAGTCAGCGATAGTCATGTATATTCTTCCTAGAATTGTGATGACTAAAACCCAAAGATAGCCCCATTTGCATGCTGAAAATTAATTTACTGCCATTCCCTTATTTATCCCAGATAAAGATTTGACAAAGGCTCATGGGAAATTCAATAAATTAAAATACTCTTACAAGACAGTGACAAATTTAACTTGACACATACCATGTTCTTTAATTATAGAGGTGCCATTCACACTGTTAAATTTAAGAGAATATCGAGTGTTTTAGCAGATAAATCTCTGATTACTGGTATTTTTAACTCCTCAGAGAACACCCCAGGGATTAAATCTTGGCATACCGACAGCATTCCCTACATCAAGTGTCCCCAAAAAAGAAATCCAGCAAATGTTTTGCAGATGAAAATGTGTCATAGTCACATTTCTCAATGCGCTTTCAGGCATTAACACCTGCTCTTTAGTATTGATATAATCAGAATTTCAGGCCTTTAGGGTCAAAATCATAGATATATTGATACTGTCAGCAAATATTGTGATGCGTCTCACTGATGATGAAGATAATGTATTTTTTTTTAATCTTGCAATCTGTTATCTCTTCTGAGTGCTTACCTTTTGCAAGTAATAAGTAGATGCTTTAGCTCAGTTTAGCCTCCAACAGCCACCCTCCTCAGTGAGAAAAGGTTAGAATGCTCCAAGGCATGGAAAATAAAGAATTCTGAAGAGCATATGTAACATGACAAAGACTGAAGGTGCCCCTAAGAGCATTCTCAGCAATTTTTGGTTAAACCTCATTTTATGTGCACCCATTTGAGCAAGGAAATTGAATTACTTCTCCTAACTGATAAAATACACAAGTACCAAAGATTCAGCTTACAAAGATAGGTCACAAAAAATTATTTTAGAGGTGTCTTCAGATAGCTGGCTCCATTACTAATCCTCAACACTAAATCAGTTTTTTTCCTGAATTTGGGTTAAAAAAAGGCCAAGTATCACTTCATTTAATTTGCTTCCTTGTTGCTCTGCCCTTTGTTGCTTCTAGAAGCTACATTGGGAGGACATGGGCCTGGGATAGAATACCAACTTCCTGCTCCTTACCCTACATGGGTATTCAGAAATATTGACATGGTTATAGTTTTGACTTATGTTTTCACATGCACTATTTTAGGTCCTGATATCCTGACTATGATAGTGGGGTCAGACATCAGCCGTTACCCCAACACCCCCAGACCTACCTGCCGAGGATATCTGCACAAACGAACACAGTCAGCAATACTGAAGGGCTGGAGAAAGAGGTGGTTTGTGCTGAAGCATAATGGTTACCTACACTATTACAAACACAAGAAGGTAAGGAGAGTGGCTGGCGAGGAATCAGACTGTGTCCTGAATTATGAAGTGCAGCAATTTTCTACTCAAATTTACAGGTCATTATCTTGATTTACGGTATTTACAGCATAACACCAGCACTACAGGGTTCTGCATGAGGTATATAAAGCGGGCTTGTTAAGTGCTCTTCTACGGTTCTCTATCCACCTGACATTTTCAGCAGAATGGCTGGTAGTCTTGTTTCTCTGCATCTGTCGTAGTACACACGTGAGCCATCTAATCAGGAATATGCTGCAGAACCACTGGGTATGCAACAAAACAGTCTGGCCAGCCCTTTATTTCAGCACTAGCTATTCTGGTGTCGAAAAGAAAACCAAGTAAAAAACTTCACGCTAAATGTGTAAAAAAACCATCAATTAAATATCACAGAGTGGTAGATGAATTGGAGTGAGGATTAGAAGGTGCCCCATAATCTTACATTCACTAAGGTTTAATTACATTTTCAATTCTTTCTTTCAACTACTAGGTTTCTTTTAATTGTTTTGTTCCTCAGCTAGCTTATTATTTCAATCATGCAAACTTTGTGCATTTGCTTTTTCTTAAAAAGAGTAAATGAATTTAAAGAACTGCATAAATATTTTCTAGCGACAGCTAACTACTGCTTATTTTCTTGCATTATCCAAGACTAGTGCCATTCACATACTTTTAAAAATTATTTCATATGATTTTTTTGCTCTCTCTGTGTCTCTGGACTCCAAAGAATACACTGAAATACTGAGGCACTATTTTAGCAGATGAAAACACAAGGATTTTCTTCACTGCCTCCTGTGCTTACAGAGTACTCTGAAGAGTCATTTAATAAGAGAGAGAAAGATATTTAAATACAAATACAGTTCTTCTGATGCCATGATGACTTTTTTGCTTTTTCATATACCCCTCTTATATACCCTTTTATGCAGCTTTTATGTANAATTCTAAGCCCAGGGAAAGGCAACATTTCACTACTGAGAGATCCAATGCCCAAATAAAATAAAAGGTTTCTCAAGTGTACTCATTGGCACTTCTTTCTTTTGGTATGATTTCTCTCAGGACATAAAAAGAAGACTGCTCATCCCACTTCTTTTTCTAAGACAATTACAAATAATGTTTGTAGTTTAACACAGCTTTTATGTTATAGGTCACCTGCATGATTAAACGGGTAATGTTATGTTCCAGGCCTTGCCTCATTCTGGAGAAAAAATTTCTCCACTTACTGTGTCTAGGATGTTCTTTGAAACAGTTAATTAAAGGCGAGAAAAATTCATGGAGACCAAAAATTCACGATAAGCTGTCTGTCACTATCCAGCAAACTAGCCAGGGTAATCAATTTATTCATCTTCATTCTGTTGTTAGGAACATCAGCTTACATTGGTATATTTCCAGTGACTCCAGCAAGGCCATGTCTGGTTTTCAATTGTGTAAGAAGAAAACTAGGCTTTTTATTTAAGCCTGAAATGTAGAATATAATGTTTTGTACTGGAGAAAGGAAAGGGTGTTTCATCTCTGCTCTAGTCTGTATCAACAAGAGAGCTAGACTTCCTCATCATTGCAATCTACAACCAGAAATTATCGCTCTTGAATTTCACTCTTCCCACCTATCTTAAAAAGAAGATTTTTAGAACTTTTTACATTTGACTCTCACATGTAATTGCTGCTCTTTTGGAGTCATTTCTAACCAATCACACAGTGGTGAAGTGATAGCTGTTGCAAAATATAGAGTCACTTCACATGCAGGGTTACTTTCTTTTCCCTCAAACAGATGCTGCCACACTGTCCTTAACTCTATAATCCATATAAGCAGCTAAAACATATTTTTCACCTCAATGGCTGTAGCTGTGTTTGCTGCCTCAGAACAGAGATACTTTGGGGTTGGAACCTTGGTTTTGGTAAATTACTGAGATTGGCAGAGATAAATGATTTATAATACTTTTGCCTATACATGGCAACTGTGGAGTTCCACTATATATTCTACAGGTCTGATTCCCTGTTGTCCAGAACACTGGATCTTCTCAAACATGCTATTTCCTCATTTTTCAACATGTCCAGTTTTTCTCTTAAAGGAAAGATACCTGGAAATTATGAGGAGACAGACATGAATGTACACTTAAATCCTTGCTACAGCAAGTAGAAGCAGACAAGTTTCTTGTGGTTGAACTTAACACATTTTTCCAGGGAAAGGTGAAAGCACATCAACATAGTCAAGCACCAATCCTTTCTTTACAGATAGCAACATTTGCTCCTCTAAAAGTACCAGTTGCTGCTCAGCACAGTAAAGGGGCTGTGAAGTGACCACAAAATGTCTGTGGTGAAGACTTCAGTATAGGACAAATAAGTCTTAATCAGCTTTACATGAGACCAGTAAGATAGGAAAAGCAATCTACCCCACAGCAGCAGAGCATCACTTCAACAAGTTAAATCTCTGAGCTGTCATCAGCAAGTCACTTTTAGAACACAACTACTAACTTGAAAACCTTAAAATATGTTGCAGTCTTCAGGATAAAAAAATAGTGGTCTTGTGATTTCATTAAAGAAAAGGAATATATATTCTGGGATCCAGGAACAAATGAGCCATTAAGGGGTTTAAAGCATGTGGAGCATGCATTCATTTATCATTGGGACATACCTGCTAGAGTGCTAACAGTGTTCAAAGCTTAACAGGAAAACACAAGGATTAAGAAGGCATTATAGCCAAAAATATGTTTCCCAAAATTCCTAATTACAAATATCCATCATGTAAGGAATTCAACAAATTTAATACTGGCTTTTACAAAACCACTAGAAGTGCCAGTGAAAGCCAGAATTTCCTAGTTTCAGCTCATCATTTCTTGCTAAGTAAAACTGGATAATTAAAAACCATCTATAACAAGCTCCTCTCTGGTTTTTATCTTGCAATGTTTCTAGGAATTATTTCCAGCCCCTTTGACATAAGTAGACCCTGGTAAAGAGGATAGCGAGACAAGTAACTAATCTAGCATCTGAAAGGAAATTAAAAAATAAATATAATTGTGGTTATCATCTAGGAGAAACTCTTTAGAGGTGTGTCTCCAGCGGGAAAGTGTTATCAATTTATCTCCATTGCAGACTTCCTTTCCAGAAGTCAGAGATTGATAAATTCTAGTCAAACCGCTCTATCTGGTCCTCAAATGACATTTGTCATTTATTCCATTTCACTCTCCAATTCTCTCAGGTGAGAATGATGTAGAACTATAGTAGTTAGGAATATAGATCTAAAGAGTATGAGTTTGCTGCCAGCATTTTGTATGGACTCCAGGTAGGAAAGTCAAAAGAAAAAGCTATAATAGGAAGGAAATAGGAGCAGTTAAATTGGAAGGAATAGTTAAGTTGGAAACTATTGTCCTGACAGTAGAAAAGAACATGCTTTAGAGATTCAGCTGTAGTGAGAGATTGAACTGTGAATACAGAGCTAATTGACTTTCATGTGCAGCCCCAAGTCTCAGGGAAATGGCCTTCATGATGGTTCATGTTTGTAATGCTCTGAAACATGTTATAAGAAAACTACAATACATACTCTTGAGAAGCACTCTTACTGTGGCAGCAGTGAAGGACAGGAATGTGCTTTTTGTCACATGTGCTTCATTGGAATGTGCTTCATTGTAATCATATGTAATAATGTCACTTTTAAAGAGAATTATGATTTTCATTTCTTAAGCTCACAAGTTTAATTCCTCTGGGAAGCCCTTAGGCATAGTGTGAGTGACTAAGACAAAGTGTCTCAAAGCTGAGGGGAGGGCAGTGAGAACAAAGATGGGCATTTCTTATCATCCAAAACAATTAGACCCCAACCTGGTAAACAGCTGTTACATCACCTAAATCATCAGATGTTAGGTCATATCCCTGTTTCCCTCAGAGTAGAAAAGAGAAGGGAAAAAAGTGTTTTTACATTGTTTTCATTTCTGTGGTATATAGAGTCCAACTATTACACCAAGAAAGAAATCCCCTGCCTGCCATCAGCAGAGCCTTCACAGCATTTCAATCTATGACAAATATTCAGTCCTTTGTTCTCTTGAACAAGCCTGTGTGTTCATTGCTAAGCCTAATCACTTTATATAAAAGGCTTAGCTAGAAATAGATTTAGGTCTGAGCCATTGCTCATAAAGATATCACTTCTGTTTGTTCTTCATTCTTGCTTGGAGCTGTATCATTATAGTCTGGAAGCAGCCACATTATATAGAGCCTGAATATAATCTGATTTCTTTATGTTTTTCATGACTCCCATGGCTCCAGAATATATTTTTCAATTTACATTTAAGAACCTGCTGAATCCACTGTCTCCAATGCATCCTCTGTATTATTTCTATTGAGAAATGAGAAATAATGCTAGCTGATGATATGCGTGGTAATTTTGGCCTAAAAGATTGCACACCCTGACCCAGAGAAAGTCATACACAGATATATTTTTTGATCTGGTTTACGTTGTTCAAAATCTTAATGCAATCAATAGTTCTTCCTGTAAGACTTGGTCCTGCAAACTGTTCATTAGCTTTTGTGCAGCAAATCACTCAACCTCAAGAAAAGGACCAGCTGGAATGTGAAGATTAATCATTCCACAAGACCGTTTGACTGTACTTCATCTGACAGCCAGTACTGTTTGGTGTAGGATAGTTAGGTTCTTCAAATCAGAGCTCTTTTAAGTCTTTTTCCCATATTGTTTTATTCTTCAGTATGTTTCTAGTCTCGCTAGTTTAGATGTAAATTTTTTAAAGCAAAACAAAATGAAAAACTAAGTCAATTCATCTCTACTGGCAAAAAATGCCATAAGAACAGTTCTGGAGTCTAGAGCTCCCTGTTCACTGACATATTTTTCTCAAGGGAAAAGGAAATAGATGTAAGGAAAAAAGACATTAAAAGCCTTAGTCTCTTCTCTGCACTGATGTGCCCACCTCAAAGAAAGAGTAAATGTAAAAAGGCTTTAGCTGTAGTTTCCTTAAATGACCAAATAATGAGCCTACGACAAAATAAAGTGATTAGAAAAAATGACATAGGGAGAAGAAGATTTTAGTGATATACTAAGCAAGCAGCACCAGACCTCAATGAGAAGCTTGTCAGAGAAAACCAGAAAATAATAGATGGTGAAAATGCTGAGTGCCAGGGACAGTTGTGGACACATCAGCTATGATGGAGAAAGCTAGGCAAGTGAGAAATAAGCAAAACGAAAAAAAAGTTCCGTTTCCTGTCTCATTTAAGAGATGTCTGTTTCAAGAACACTGGGGCACATCCAGGAAGATATTTTTGAAAGACAGTCAAAAATTCAGTCACTACTGACCTAAAAGCAATCTGAACCAGTGGCTTCAGGGCAACTGCCTCACACTTCCTACTGCCAGTCTCCCAAGCTTGCCAGAATTCCACTTCTGCTTTCTAGCACTGCTCAGTTTTCACACTGGCTCTTCGATGCCTTCTAGGATTTGATATTGTTTTCTGTAAAGTTACTTTCATTCCCTTTTGCTAGGAGTTGCAGACTCTTTTGTATCTTAATTTTAAGTTAATTTCATAGTTATTCCTGTTGTTACTTTTTTTTTTACTGCTAATAGCACGAAATGTGCGTATATTTCCTCAGCTGCTTCTTAATGATATATGAAGAAGCTTAATTAGTATAGCAGATATAACTGTGCTTGAAAAAAATTTGAATACTCAGAAAATACTCTTAATGGCATTATTGGAATTCTGGAATTACTTGTACCAAATTAAATAGGGCTACATGCACTACTTTAATGAGCATTTGATGCAATATAAGAAAGAGACATCTAATTTTCTGGTTTTATTTCTTTCTTATTTAAGTTTCTCATCATTATACATTGTTTAATATTCTAAATTTTTTTGCAGAAACATTTAACCTAAAACTCAAATCATCTTAGGAAAACCAGCAGTATAGGAAGGGTTACTTCAGATGTTTCTCCTGTTCATAGAATAGCATTTACCAGAGCAACACCTACTTCCTGCCTTCTATCTAGAGAACTTCATCCATGTTTGATACTGAAGACTGCCTGGAATTCATGAAGTAGCTGATCACAACCTTGAGGAAAGAAAAAAGTATTTTTTAGTTTAGTGCAGAATGGAACAGTAGTAGCTAAAATCTGAGTTTGTTCATTTAAAATTGATCACAAAACATATGATCATCTCAAGCAGCATCACATAGGTATATCAAGTTCCAAAAGGGCAGTATCATCGATGGGTTGCACTTCAGTCTCAGGCATAGTAAATTACTTTTATAATTATTTTTTTCAGAAATATACCTTTGGCACTTTTTGTAGCAAAGGGATATTTGCCAAAGGGATGATCTTTTATTCATGAAAGCCATGAGTGAAAAAAAACACCCTGTCTTGGTTTGAGACAAATTTGGAGGAAANAGACAAAGGAAGGCACAGGATTCATGTCTGGCTTAGTGCAGACGATAGGGAGTACTGTATCATACAGTCACCCCAGGACACACCCCTTACAAATGTGCAGATGTGGCGCACGGGCCATGGTGGTAGCAGTGAACAAGATGGTGCTGGGCTAATGGTTTGACATGATCATTATGGAGGTCTTTTCCAGCCTTAACAATTCTATGATTCTGTGATCTAGGTTGTCAGAATTAGGGAAGCATGGCTCTCTGCTAGGCAGTGAAGGGCATTTGGTTTCCCTTTAAATGCCTCAAATCCATCTTACTCCCTTGCTAGATGTATTTGTTTGAAACACAGTGGAATTCTCGGTGGCACAGAACCTCTGTTTACATTCATTCTAGACACCACAGAAAGTGTTTACCAAATAAGTTCACAGGCATGTGCAATAATAGTGGTCAGTCATTTCAGTATCTAAAGTGACCCTTGCCTTCAGGACTATGGACAAGATCCTACTGAATGATACCTCCTTGGCACAGCACTGGCCATGCTTTGGTGTAGGAATGGGATTTGGACCTGAATACATATTTTGGTTATACTGTCTTTGCAATGTTAAAGAAATGTATTCATGAATTTTTATAGTTTTGTCATTATTAGGGACTATTTTGTTCCTACAGAAGAATTATGTATGACAAACAGACAATTACATGTGCCAGTGAGAATACAATCAAGTATTTAACTATTTAGTTCCCACAGATGCATTATTTTTCATGGAAGGCTCTATGTGTTTATTTTTAGTCTAAGAAAAAATTACATGGGGCAATTACAGTTCAGCTCCTACTGACAAAATTTAATTAACTCCCAACAATCAACCAATTTTATTCTATGAGACTCCACCATGTGTGTATTTTACAAACTGCACTAATGTTTTTCATAGGCCCCAGCATTAACTTTCTTTTTTCATTTAATTCTTACCAAATTTGATGCAATTGTTAGAGCTCCAGTCACAGATCTTCAAAGGAAAGGGGCTAAGAATATTTTCTAAAACACAGCTAGTTCACTGTTCAGATGTGTGCACCTTTGTTTTGAGTTAAGACATATATTTAAGGGGAGCTGGGCTGGTAAAGTGTGGGGATAAACTGCTTCACCTACCCATGTGCATTAAGGAGCTTAATGGCTCTTTATTACTAAGATATTGACAGTGCCCTTCAGCCTCAAAGAGCTTTGACACAATCAGGAACAAGCAAAAGGGTTTTGAATTGCTTTCCATTGAAGGTTGTCTGAATTGTGTGGGAAGGTTTATGAACATAATGATATTTACAGCAACTTTGCAAATGAACTGAAATCCAGGCTTTTAAATTACGCTCACTATTTTCAATTTTAAGTCTTTTTTGCCTGTATCTACACATACAAGGTGAGGGTTTCAGCATAAACCACACTGAAAACATTGTATTGGTTAGCAGAGAGACCCATGATCCTAAATGCTTCAGTGCACTTTGAAAATCCTGGTATCACTCAGTGTTTGGAATACCTACACATACCTACAAAGTTTTTTTGCATTTAGATAGGGCTTCTGATGAATGAAAAGCAATTAAGAGAGCAAAAACAGAGATGCAAGTTTAGAGGGTGTTTGATGAGTTTGTCTTTTGTGATTGCACTGCTGATCATTAAACTGTATTACAGTTCAAAAGCTTAAGAGCTTTAGAACTTTGGATATTCCCTCAGTTTATTCCCATCTCACAGGGATCAGTTTCATCCTAGATCTAAACTTTGGGCACTTTTTCTTTCTAATTGCAGGATGAAGGGAAGTGCAGACCCCTGGAAGTAACAAAGCTGGAAGGAGCAGAAATTGGTATTGACACCAGTCTGGGTAAACCATTTGTTTTTAAATGCGTACCTCAAGTTGGAAATAGGATTTTCTATTTCTGTGCAACTTCCAACCAAGAAATGAAGAGGTAAGTGATCTTTCATTTTGACAGCATCTGTTTTGTTATTCCAGTGTGGGGAGAAGGAGTTTGAATGTTCGGAGGATGTTCACAATACCTACCTTGATCCTTAGGGAAAAAAATTAAAAATCTATCAGCAGCTCAAGGGAAGATAGTGCTTCTAATTCTCAATTGCAGAAGCTTCAAAAATTAGGTTTCAGTTTCATAGCATTTTTTTTAATAAAAACTTTATCAGTCATATTTTGTTACCCCCTTGAATTCTTGATTTATCTTGAGAACAAAGACTTCGCCTCTGTTCTCATGCCTTCTCTCCCACTGTTATATCGAATGGAAGTGTAAATCTTCCTGTGGATGTAGACTTGCTTATCAGTCTCTTCTGCCCAACAAGGACTAGTGCTAGTAATAAATACAATCCCATCTTCATCTCCTTTTCTGTCGTTCTGTCACATTTTCATTTTAGTATTTTAAAATGCAAATGTGCCACAAAAGCATGTTGGTTCTGATAAGAAGCAATGTCTTTGGGTTTGAGACAGAGTTAGACTTTAAATATACTGTTTTGCATTTCCCAAAGACAACAGCTGACAAAACAAAGACACTAAAATCACCCGTAATACGAACAATGGAATAATAACTTCCAAAAAGTACTAAAATCTAGTCTTATTTTCCTCTTTGTTTTATTGTGAGTTGTCAGAAAAATAAAGCTGTGAATTAGGTTGACATTTTGGTGTTCATACACCCATTTTTTTTATATCAATTTACCACTTAACATAACCCACCATTGTAGTAGCAGAGCATTTTCCATTTCCAAATTTTATATCATCCACTGCACAACAGAATATAACTTTGTCAATAAATAGCTTGCTTTATTCTGCAGTTTCCAGTTTCAGGGGTTTTTATGTTTCCCACGAATTTGTTATCTGCATTGTGACAAAGACAAAAAGAGTGATCATTAACCTGACCTGTTGAACTGTATTTCGAACCATATATTTTGATATATAGATTCCCTTGTCTGGAATATTGCCTTTCTTTATTGCAATGTGTTATGCAGCAAGCTTTGAGACATATTTTTGAGTGTCAGCACTGTTTATTTAGATATAATCCACTTCTTTTCTGACTTAAAGTCTTGAATATGTCCTGAAAATTGTGCATTCCTTTAGATGCTGCATATGTCAGCAAGAATTGGAAGAGGCAGTGAAGCATATTTGTTCTGCTCTACCAAACTAAGCTATTCTTATTTTTTATCATATTATAGGTGGCTGGAGGCTATGGATAAAGCAGTGCATCCCATCCATCAGGTAATGCTATATTTAGGTGAGAAGCGTGTGTGCAGCAGATTGTGCAGAAGACTGAGAGAGAGTAGCTGTGTTTGTACATGGTCAGGTGCAGACAGCAACATGGAAACTGCACGCTTCCATTCTGTTGGGCTGTGAATCACCCCCAATCTAAGAGCTATATGCAGAATTGTGACACAGCTTATATGCTTTGCTGCCATATGGTGGAATTAATCAAAATGCTCCCTCTCCAGATACCAGCAGCTTTAAGCTGGTTTGGAAACATAACATGAAATCAGTGTAGCAGGCAGAAAGCAAGGGTAGAGATGAGTCTCACAAGAATGTGTAATACTGTTTGGGGTAAAAGGGGAGAAGGGCTATATTTTCCTAAGTATTCCCCACCATTCTGCCTTGACCGCAGGCAACCCACTTTTCCCAGCAGAATATTGGGTGGGGATGAGGCATGATTGCTGAGTTCTTATTTTCAGTGTTTTCAGAGATACAGAAAAGCACGCTGATAAAAATTGACTTAGCTGTCTCTTTACACTGTTCTGCTCTCTGCTGGCCCCTGTGGCTGGGAAACATACAGCCATAACTGATCTTGAGATGATACTGGGAGACCTTAACTCGCCCAGCATAATTCAGTATCGATAGTCTCTGGCTGACCCCTGAACTGGGAATAGAAATTTTAATTCTAATTTTAGTATTTCCAGACTTGGAACCATAGAGGTCAAAGACATTTTAGTCTACCCTTTCCTGGCCCCATGAGTCCTACTCTTTCCTGCTATAGACAGACCACTTTTATAAAAATAGGCTGTTGATCTGTAAAATTTTTTAAAGATGTTTGGCTGCTCAGCCAGCTTGTTTTTAATGGGAGGCTGAAATGAAGAATAATTATCAAGGTGTACCTTTTTTTTTGCAAATGAAACAAAATCATCAGTTAAAAACGATGAAAATTGCAAGGTACAAAGTAAAACCTGCATTAATGAGTGAAAAAAAAAAGTGGCATGAGTGATTGCTTTAGCAGTGTTTAGTGATGTGTTTCAAAACAGGGAAAGGTGTTTCTTGTTGCTTTTAATACCTTCAGCACTGAAGTAAAATTGATCAAAGGTATATTTCTTTTGGCTTTAGCTTTCCGATGAGGTTATAAGTGCAAAACCAAACTTGTTTCTAAGTATATTCTTCCTTAGCATTTCTCAAAAGAATATGAAGGAATCCACACATTTGAAAAACAGTGAAAAAAAATCAATTGAAAGCGTGTACCCTAACCTAAAGAACCAATAAAGCAGCCTGAGCCAAAAAGGATAATAAAGGCTCGCATAGACAAAACACATCAAAAGAGTCTTTCTTTAGTGCTGTATGCATAAATAACCCGTTATATAAAATTTCCAACATTAGACATACATAGAAGGATCATTCATGCATTCATCCATTAACAACACAGTAAACTGGCTCCTCTCTGTGCTACTGCATCTTATTTGTGATTGCTTTATCTTTTTAAAAATTTGGTCTTTGAGCTACCAATACCCTTTTTTTTAATAAATGTTTGATTTAGTAAGTCACTTTGATTTCCTAACCTTCCTTCTAACCAGATCTTCCATTCAGTTGAGTAAAAAAAACTTGTATTTTCCTTCTTTTTTGTTTGCTATACTTTTTGTGACTGATATTTTGCAATAGCTCGTGTGTTACAGTAGAGCTCACAACACAGTGACTTAGTAGACCATTATACTGACACCGGTGCCCTCTTAATGAATCTACAAGGATAGCTGCTTTAAGAATACATCTAGTGTTACTGGAGTCCTCTTCTGCTCTTTGCTGTAATAGCTATATTGTCCCAGGTCTTTCTTCTGTCATTGCCTTGCCAAGGATACTGAAGAAATATCCTAAATAAATGCAAAAGAATGCCCCTATGGAAATAAACAAGATGTTGCTATGGCACATATTGCCCCCATGGATTTCAAATGACAATGACACTCGTAGATGGGGAATTCTAAATGTGTATTCCAGTTGGCAAAACACACTAGAAGAGATTCTAACACTTCTCAGATTTAAAGAAGAAATGCTTTAATCTCACATTATATAACTTGGTTTTATAAAACGATAGATTATTTTTTCCTAATTTTCTTTTTGGATTATCTTATAATACAAATAGCCCATATGATGGCAGTGTTTCATGGGTTGAGCTTTTTCTTCACATGTCAATGACAATAAGGTAATTTTGTTAATGGAAGAGACTCTGCTTTCTATACGAGGAAGGGAAGGCATCTGCAAACATTTTGTGTGTGGCAGTGGGTCCATCCAAGTCTGAATGCAGTATCCCACCAACAGACACCACGACATTTTCTCTGAAACCCAGAGAGCAGATGGTGAACTTTGTCTTGCCAGATTATATACAGGAAAGACTACGGAAGTCAAGCAATCAACAAGGCAATTTTTAAAAAACTTGACACAGCTGTGAAGTATTCCTGTTTGTACCTACAAAACATATACTGAAAAATAAAATAGATGCAGAAAAGACGAATCATTATTTTAAGAAGAGAGTAGACATTTGGATATTTGCCATCACATATACAATTTTGTAGTTTCATTTTCAACATTACATTTTGTTGTGACCTAACCCCGGTAGCAGCTCAGCCCCACACAGCTGCCCACTCACTAGTTTCCAGTGTGAGGGGGGAGAGAATCAGAAGACTAAAAGTGAGAAAACCAATGGGTTGAGATAAAGACATTTTAATAGGAAAGGAAAACCCACACAAAGAACAAAACAAGAGGAAGAACAAAACAAGGGATCATTCACCCCTTCCCATGGCTGGCAGGTGTTCAGCCATCCCCAGGAGAGCAGGGCCCCATCACTTAATATAATGGGTACTTGGGAAGAGAAGCACCATCACTCCAAACTTTCCTTCATTTCCTTCTTCTTCCCCAAGCTTCATATGCTGATCTTGTTTCATGGTCTGAGATATCCTTGTGGTCAAGTAGGGTCACCTGTCCTGGCTGAGTTCCCTCCCAGTTCCATGTGCATCCCCAGCCTCCTCACTGATGGGGTGAAGGGCAGAAAGGCCTCAGTTCAAGCCCTGCTCAGCAATAACTAAAACATCCCTATGTTGTCAACACTGTTATCAGTACAAAACCCAAACACAGCCCCACACTAGCTACTGTGAGGAAAATTAACCCTACTCCAGCCAAAGCCAGCACAACTTTCCAACAGATTTTCACAACAAAAGCTTATTTCTTGGCAGAAGACTAGAGCTTGTGTCTTTTCCTACCAGCATCCTTAGTTTTTTACCAGAACGTTCCATTACATGCTTGCTTTACAGAACCATGTGTGGGTAGATGTCACACTGCACAACACTACACTCCCACCACTGGCCATCAAGAACCCTGAGTGCCTGGGGCTTCTCCACCAGCTGGACAGGAGCAAAGATGTCTGGATTCAGCACTACTGCATTCTGAAGGATGGCTGTTTGTACTTTTATGCCACTCTCCGGTCTACACCTGCTCAAGGTAGGGATGGCTACTAGATTTTAATTGATTGTTGAAGTAGAAATGTTTCACTGCAGTTTCCAAGGAAAAGTTTTACCACTAATGAGAGTTTCTTATCAGGAAATTCATGCTGTTCTGTGAAGGTGAATGAAGGATGAGCAGACACAGTCTCTATTTATTTGCTAGCCACCTCATTCCTGACCCTAGTCTTTTTCCCTTTTCCTCCCACTGTCTGACTTTTTTTTCTGAAATTGAATTATTCTGTGCACCAGGAGCAGGTATCAGAAACAAAATCCACCCTTCTAAAGCACTTTATGGTGGCTTGAGGCAGTCCCACTGATGGCAGTCTTCTGGAAGCTGTCAAATCCTGCACGTTAGGAAGCATCCTCATATACCATGAACTCAGACTGGTTTTCCTGAAACTACCAGCTTTTCACATGGTAAAGCTATTCCACCCTCAATATGCAAAACTTTCCTACTGCAGGAGAGCCTGGTGGTCCAGGATGTGTCCACAGTCATTTGCAGCTAAAGCTGGCCATCTAGGACATTCTCCATGTGCTAAGGAAGCTGGCAGTCAGAAGAAACATAAAGAAAATACTTTTCTTTTTGCTTGCTAGCCAGTCTTCGGATCAAAAAGGAAAAGCTTTTCTTAGGGCTTATGCTATTATGATCAGGCAAAAGTTGCTCCACTTTACACCAGTTGCATAACACCCTTCACTGCCAAAGGCTATACTTACGAAATGACCAGGGATTTCCTCTCTACATGAAACCAAAGCTCAGGTTTGCCCAGAGAAAAGCAATGAAGTAACAGAAAGTCAGAAATTAAGTTTTATGCATTTATGACCATGGTCATAATGGTCCTATGGTCCTACTCCAAAAATTTTTTTTTATGTTAAATATCCTACTACATAAAAATTCTTCTATATAGTAGTGGGTTTTTCTTGTTATTGCTTTTTTTTTTTTTTCATTTTTACCACATATCTTCATTCTCTCATATCATTCTCAATGCTAGAACATTAATTTGGTGCTGTTGTGCCTAAGTGTGAGACCACCCAAAAATACAGACCCTGTTCTACAGATCTGGCTGACTATTCATCATGTATGTATAAACTGAACTTACACTTTAAGTTACACTGAAGTAAAGTCTGGAGGAAAAAAAAAAATAAAAAGAAAAAAGCAAGAAACAGCTAAAATAAAAATGTCCAGAAGATCAGATTCTGTCTAATGACTCTGCTTCACAGCTGGCTAGTGTGGCCTGCAGTGACATTTCAGTTACTAATGGCAGCAGGAGTAACCAAACACGGTTTTAGGAATTTTTTTTTCATGTTGAAATCTATATCCCTTTAGTTTTTAAAGGAAAGAAAAAGAAAATATCAGCAACAAGAGCTCCCCTTCCAAAGAACTTTACAGTGGCTCGAGGCAGCCTCATTAAAGGCAGTCAAAAGCTAGGGAAAATATTTTACCATGTCTTATTTAATGAAAAGCTACATAAATCTGTGTTGCTCATCATTTGATAGACAGGAAGCCCGTTTTACACTGTTTTGAAATCAATTTTCATAAAAGAAAAAGAAATTGAACTTCCACATTTTAAAATGTAAATTCTGTAAAACTCTGTGAATACATCAATCTGAAAATCCAGTTTGCCAGATTTCTTGGTATGCTTGTAATTGGCAGTAATTCTGTAAATGGTCTCTGCTATTTTATTCTGTCCAGGTGGCCTCTACCTGCAAGGCTACATCGTGAGTGAGCAGTCCCTGGGCTCCAAGAGATCTGTAATTGAACTTAAGCCTCCATCTGAAGAATTTAAAACTTTTTACTTATGTGCAGAGAATGTAAATGAAAACAAAAGGTAAACCAAACATTTTTTGTTTGTCTTTTTTTTCCAGTTCATTTACCAGAATTTAGGAGAGAGGAGCTCTGTAGTTTGGGGAGATCTAGTGACAACTTTGCAGTGTGTTTTCACTTTTCTCCCTAGATTTCCCTTTAGCAGTAGCCTTAGTCAAACTGCAGTAAAATGTATACTGGAACCTGTGAGTCATCAGTTCTGTTCTTGTCAATGCTGGAACAACTGCAAGGCTGGCTTGCAGGGGTTGGGAAATAAACCTGGATAAGGTGCCTTTCACAATTATGTGTGGGTGATTATACTGAACACAAAAGCTCTGGCACTTGTCATTAGTGAGAATGGAGTGTATATCCTCTTCATTCCCAAGAATTATTTACTTCTATCAGTGACCATGAGAATGTAATTAATTTAAGCAAATTGGCCAATGAAAACACGTTCTGAAGGTAAATTCTCTCACCATAATCCAGTCAAATTCCACATCTGTCAGTGGGAGTTTTTATCTAAAGCCTACTAATTACACTACCTGGGTTTTAATTTAATGAACAAAATACAAAGCTTTTCAGTATGTTGGAAAATTTGTGTTAAGCCATATTGTTTTTGCAGCCAGCTCCTCCACCTTTTGCACCTCTCCAATCCACGGATTATCAGCACACATGGTAACAGAGTTGAACAAACCCCACTTACTAGAGTTGTGTTTTAAAGGGCAGAGAAGTGTATACATAACATTTGATCAGGGGCAATTGTTGGTCTTTCATTTCTTCTAGGTGGATTACAGCTTTGAAAGCTTCAATTAATAAATGGTTACCCCTACATCAGGCAATCCAAGATTTCATGAACAGACCACTGGAGGAGACAAGGATGTGAGAAGAAAGCTCAGTTTTTCCCATTTCTGTTTTGCATTCAAAAGTCCATGCTATATCTTGTGAGTCATCTCAAGAGGTGCTCTAGCAGCAGCTAATCTTTAGCATTGCTATACATTCACAACTTTTGTGAGCATTAGAAAATAAATGCAAAGCAATATTGCCTTCTTTGTCATTGTGTTTTGTATTTCTACTTCAACTCAGACCATACATAGAGTCTACTTTACAGCTGTGACCTGACATGTATTCCACATACATTTTGTACTCCCTGCTGGGGTTTTTTTGTGGGTTTGTTGGTTTTTTGGGGGGCTTGGGGGGGATTTTGTGCAAATGCAGTTTTTGCACAGTGTTGTGCTTTTTTATCCAAATGGTTCATATGTGGGTTTGCCTGTAATTGTTGTGGTGCTTAAGGTTAGGACAAGCCAGGTTTACTGAAGGGTTAGCAGCTACATGCATGGAATGAATCTGTACATTTTAGATGTGCTAGTGTATATTTTATCTTAAGTTTTAATTTTATGCTGATTTTGATTTGGTCATCTGCCATCATATCACAGCACATTTGTGAAGAGAAATCAACTCAAGAATCAAATGATGCTGTTTCCTCCAAAGTTAGCAGTAGGAGACAGCAGCATAAAACTTCATCAGGGATATCAGGATTAGATATCTGTGGTTACAGCTGGTCATATACACAGTATTTCACAAAATTGTCTAGCATTTAAATAACTCCTCCTATGAATAAATCTAGATATTCAGTTTCCAAGTTTCTCAAAATACTATTTCAAGTAAGTTTACAAAGTTGACAAAGTTTAGTTCAAAGATGCACCCAATACAAACAAACAAAAAAAAATAACTGTCAGTCTGTGAGATTTTAATTACAAAGCCTGTGCTACTTGTTTTTCCTATGGTCTTTAGACCTTAAGATTGTTCAAACACACCAGAAATTCACTTGCTGTTACCATTAGCCTGGAAAATATCAGTTGCAATGCAGAAAAAAGCTAAAAAGCAAGTGGTGCTCCCCTAGCCACTACAAATGTATTTTTTAGAAGACAAGACTCATTAGCTTTACATGCTTGAAGCAATAGTACTTCAAAGAATGCTGCTAAACTGTTCAAATTATTTTTTACAGTGACTTGAGTGATTTATTTCAAAAATAAGAATGGTTAGTTAAACATGGAAGCAATTTTTTGAAAACAGGCACCCAGCCTAACCATACATTAATATCTTTGCTTTGTATAAATCTGTGCACTGAGGTGAAATGCACAACTGTATTTGAAAAAAAGCAGTCATCACAGCTATTATCTACATTCTACAGTATTTTAAAATTTCTGTGTTCAGAAATGAAATCTTCATTTCTGCTACAACTCGAAAAATAAATAATGAAGTAGCTATGAATTGCTTCCTCTTCTTACTCTTTTTCACAATGAAGAAAATAACACTTACAGGTCAAGTACAAATGCTGTTTACATGAGACTAATAACTTTCCCTGAGAAATAGTTATCCAATTCAGAGTGACAATTCAGAGCTAGGAAGCAGAAAAGCAAACAAACAAGCAAACAACAACATATAAAACAAATGCAAAAAACCACAACAAATGTGTTTTCTGTTAGAAGCAGTAGTGAGTCCTGCGAAGGGCAGTGTAACTGTGGAAGGATCTGGAGTATATATATCCTACTAGGAGCAGCTGAAGGAGATGGGGATGTTTAGCCTGGAGAAAAGGAGGCTCAGGGAGGCCTTAATGATTGTATGATTCAAAAATTCTAAGGTGTAGTAAACTTAGGATTTCTCAAATGACTATAAACTTTGAAAAATTGTGAAAAATGTAAATTCTTTACAGAAAAACAAAACTATCAAGCTTTGGAATGATTTAGCTTTTAACTCAGGAAATTTGAGGAGGAGCCCAGGGCCAGGTTGCTACATTTCTCTGAGTCAAGGCTTGTTCCTTTCTGTTCTCCTGACAAGAGATCACAGTAGCCTATAGCTGTTACTATTTTCCTGAGAAGTAGCTACAGACTCCAAGGAGGTGGGCTGCCATCCAGTCGTTCTTGTACCACTTCATCTCCTTTTTTTTGGTAGAAGAACCAAAGGCATTCTGAAAAATATACTGAGATTTTTCTCAACATGTATCAATAACATTCAAATCGTCACCAGGGAAATTTGCAAATTTTCAAGCCTAGTTACCATAGCTGATTTCACTGTGATTTTAACCAGGTATTCACACTACTTTTTGGACAATATTTCTAGCATGAATTATAGCTCACTTAGGTTGGCTTTCATATGACTACAGGACAAATGTTAGTCATAGTCATCAAGTCAGCCATGCCTTTTAAACAAAAACTAAAGTGGGAGGTTAGTTCTACATCTTTTCCATAACACATCCAGATGGTATTTATTCTAATGAAACACTACTGCATGCATCTCTTGTTGCTAGTTAATGCTTCCTAAGAATGTCTCTTTAAAGTAGGAAAGAGAGTAGCAAAAGAGTACCCAGACTGCTCACTTCACCCTTCACTAGCCTGAACATTTAATCCAAACACATTTCATACCAGAGGATATGTTATTACCATGCTCCAAGTGCAAAGAAAAATGATTAAGAAGTTATGGGTAAGTTGAAGAAAGTAAAAAAAAATCCTGGATCTCTTAGGCAAGGAAAGGCTAAGGGATTGGATGAGATTATTTGACTGAGAAATTGCAGCTGCTCAATAGCAAAAAGACCCCACCACTTATCCAAGGGCAAACGTGGCACCTATAACCAGAACTAAAGTTCCTGAGGTTTCACTAAGGTTAAATAAATATTCATGGTGAACATTATACATGCACATGTACACAGACACTCTAATTTGTACTGCTGTCACTCATCCAGGTCACCATAGACCACTGTTGTTTACTGTCTAGAAGCTCAGACACTCTTTTCTCTGGAGATAACTGCCTAGAAAAGCCTTTTGACAGAATGGAAACTCTCTACCAAGAAACCCTTAAGGGAACAGTTTAAAGATCTCCATACTGCTGAGGATAAAAATTTAGAATACAAATCAAGACCTCTCCTAATTAAAAGCTTGCATTTTTTTCGGTTTCAGGTTTTTTTCCCCTCATTTATTTGCTTAGGGTGCCAAACTGGCATTCTTACAAAAACACTAAACCCTAGGAATTTTGGTTCAGAGAGGGGCAGCTGGGTAGACGAAAGTGCTTAAGGGAAGGTTTTCTTTCCTTGTCCGTTTGCAGCTTCAGTCTAGTTGCTGTATCAGTGGAGGAACAAAGACTCAGCAGAAATATCTATACAAATCCACAATATGCAGCTGCTTGACCTTAAAATCTGCAAGTGGCACTGTGATGAAAAAGAACGTTCTTGCATAGAAGGAGGTAAAGTAAGGGGGGCACTGGGGTTGCTCACTGAAGGAGCATTCAGTGGTGACAAGGGATGCACTGCAATTAATCAAGATCGCACGAAGAGAAGTTCTAAAGCATTTCACGTAAGGAATGATCTGTTGGAGGTGTTGCAGCATCTTCATAGATGCCTCTGCTCAACTCAACAAAGTATAAAAGGTGTCCTAAAACATTAAAGGGGCTCTCAAACTATATTACAGGCTAACAGGAGGAGCAATTTCTTTCCCAAACTGATTTATTGATGCTATTCATAACCAACACCATTTTGATAATTTAATTATTTATTTAAGATTTTAATGCTTGCAAAATGCTTTTATGCTAAGGAAGTGTAGAGTGGGAGAACACAGTGTGATTTTGCTTACTAGCTGTGAAACAATCTCATGCCTCCAGGGCTTTTTTTCTCAGACTCACTATTTACAAGTCATACAGTTTCCAATCCCATGGTATTCACCAAACCCACACTTTTTTTCTGCACTGCCCTCTGGGATAGTTTTTTTTTGTTGTTGTTTTAACTGTACAAAGAGACATACTACTTTTGCTGATTCTTTCCCCTCCACATAACCTTTCTTCCTATTACTTTTTCTCCTGCAAGGGAAACCTAGAAAGCATTAAGCAGTAAATCACACTGTAAAATTATCTATTCCTAAACAAATAAAGCCCCTCTGTGGGGCTTTTTTTTTGCAGAAGTTCTAAGCAGCAGCCTATAACATTCTTCTCTTAAGCATTCAGGAAAAGGATTCACCTCAGAGGTGAAAAAGCCTTCCTGTCAAATACACTGCCTATACAATATGTGCCAGAGAGCAAGCAGTTCAAGAAAATGCTTGTGTGTTACTAATGTAAATGCAAAGAGACTGTAAGACACAAACAAATGACCTCATACAGCAAGAGCAGCTAAACTCAGCTACACAGGAAAACTAAAATTCCTGATGGCATACACAGTGAGCAGTTCTAGAGAACCAGTCTCGAAGGGATTAGACACTGTCTGAACACGTACTGTGTACATAGAACCTCACACTCAGGTTTGAGAGTTAAACTGCAGCACAGGCTTTCTAACCATTAAAGCAAACAACAGTCTGTCACCCTCAAAGAGCACAAGGGATTTGCTAGAGCTTATGCAGAGAAGCAAAGGTACCTTTAAGATGCAGTAAGATGTCTTTCAGCAAGTCAGCTTCAAATTTTTAGTCTTCTGACTCCAGCAGCATCTCCACCACCTCGGTGTCTCAATAAGGGACCAACAAACAGCTCAGGACCTGTGAGCAGTAAGAGCAAGCAAGAAAGTGTGAGGAGGAAGCAATCATTCATGTACTTCATGTATCAGCTTCATTAGAGCCAGGTTTAGACCAGCACATTCCTCCCTGATCTCTTTTTAATCAAACAGCTGCTGGTGACATTGAAAGGAGTGCTGCAAATATGTGTTTCACAGCTGCTGTGTTGTCCAGCTGGTGGAACTGTCAGAAGTGAAAGCATGAAATAAGAACTGGAGTTTTTACAGCTTTGTATCCTTGGTACCAAGGGTTAAAAATCCACTGTGACACAGCTACAGCCTTCAGTAATGCACAACAGATTCACAAACCCAGATTAATGTCTTTTCTGTAACCCCTGTTGCCCCAGCACATAAAACCCAATAGAAAAGGGAGAGGAAGGATACCCAAGCAAACTGAGGAACAAACTAAGACTACGGGCAAAGCAAATAAAGCAGAACAGCTCCTTGAAGAAAATTAATTTTAAGGGTTTCAGTGATGATTAGGATTTGACAGATACAGGCAGCTATCCAGGTCAAAAGGACTGCAAAAGAAAAAGCACCAGCCAGGACTGTAGGGAGACAAAGAGAGGAGATAAAAAAGGAAGGAGCATCAGGAGCAGAAACAGACCATGGAAGAGAAGGAAAACAGTAGTAAATGGATCATTTTTGGAGTACAGCAAAACATAGTACTAGCGAAGCATGATGCCAGTGAAGACATACAAGAAGGTGGTGGTGTGTAACTACAGTGTCTAAGTCCTTCAGCAAAGCTGCTACTTCATGTGGACTGAGGGAGTGAGGCTGGCAGAAATGCAAAGTAAACAAATAACATCATAGCTCATTATAACTGTATGCACACTACAGACATCTTTAAATGTTTCGGCAGCAATAGGGGAGAGGAACATTGTGTTTTGACAGATTCTCCTTGCTTGAGGCAAACTGTCATGTTTGTGTGGTAGCGGGTACCACTAAAACCTGAAAAACTGGTAACCTAGAAAGACGCTTCAAACCCTCCTCTGTACAGCAAGCCTGGGAAAACAGCCATTAAAACTGTAACCTATTTAACCAAAATAGGTTAGCTTACCTAAGTAGTGCCTCAGTCAACAAATATTTGAATTCTTCTTTCATCTTCTAAATGACCTTGGAGTGTCAGTGTGAATACATGAAAATGTCGGCAGGTTACATGCTACAGAACAAACCATTTGTTGCAGAAATCTGTTGTCAACAAGCCTGGTAAAAGCATCTGACCTGCTCTGCAGAGCAGCATTATTCCCAGTCATTCATATCTTTAAATCATGTCTGTGTACACTCAGTGTATTTGCCCGCAGCAATCATCAACAAACACTTAACTGTGATACCCCAGATCTACAGATTATCCGTGGTGCTACCTCAATGCCCTGAGGTCTCTCTCACAACAAAAAGTTCGTATGGCGTTTTTTGTGGTGTTTGTCTCTCTCCTTGAGGGTTAAACCCAAGATTAACTCCCTTTAAAGACACAAACAGAAAGAGGAGGGAAAAGGGTTTCTACATCTGTCATGTGACCGGAAAACTTTTCTTTCCCTTTCTAAAATTTTGTGCCAAATGCATTTCACCAAAGAGCCAATGCAGCTGCTGTACCTATTCAGCTATTTAAATACTTTCATAGGTATTTGTGCAGGTAGATACGTTTCCTTAAAAGTGGCAGAAAACAGTAGATCTGAACTTCACCTTGAGGACAGAACCAAGTTAGTGAAATTCAAGAAAGCCATGCAATGCACTCTGGTGATAGACAATGTGTTACTTTCCACCTTGCAACCAGAAAAATGAGACTGCAATCAGGGAACACTCCTTAGTCAGCCTTCTGCAAAACAAATCATCTCTAAAATCCCAGAGATCAAAGCACAGACACTTTGTTGGTGTCCTTCAGGAGAAATGGCAGTCAGGAGAAGGTGAAAGTGAAACTAGGCCAAAAGCACCTATGCTTTGTGTGCAGTTCAGAATGCACACAGCATTTACTAGCTACTGAATGTTTCTTGACATTCATGATCCATGCATCTGACCTCATACTACAGGGCTACGACGTTCCTGTACACTTTCCAGAGGAAAGCTTGAGTGCAGACTTCAGTTACGATTCTGGCAGCCACATAAGTAATTATGGGAAACATGGAAAAAATGTCTGTAATCATAATCCCAACATGCAATGCAATGAGCCTCTTCCACAGCGTATTGAAATCAGGCCTCTGCTACATGTCCTTTTCAGATGTCCCCCTCCTTACCTGCAGATGTAATGAGTTCTGCCTAGCCTAGCTGGTGTCTCACCTTAGATTTGGATTTGTAGCTAGTTGTATAGATGTGAGAGTCTGGGTTTTCCCCTGTCAGTATTGTGATAGGAAATCTAAAATTTCTTTCCACTGAAGCAAGGGGTAACATAACCTAGTTCAAGGCAGTATATCATTTATACATGGCCCAGAAATATAATAATAGGTTTTTTGGTCTTCAAATCAGACACATTATATACTTTAATTGACATACTTTTAATATATTCTGGTTAAAAGTTTCAGGCAGTATTTGCTTTACAGCTTTGCTTTACTTGCAATGCACGCATAATTTAAATAAGTTTATCTTAATTTTTTTTTTAATGCGTGAGGCAAGCAGCACGTACAAAAACAAAATTGAGACTGGGAAACACTAAACACCTCCTGTTTCAAAAAAGATCTTCAATTTACATATCCCCATATCACACCAGAACATATTTGTACAACAGCATCATCAGTGATAACAGCAGAGGTTTGGAAGGACTAGTGTTTGTTTATTAACAGCTCTTAGAGAATCATAGGAGAACAATACATAACAGATTGTTTTTCTTCTGGAATATACTGAGCTGATGACCAGCACTTTTCTTATATTCATGTTCTTGCCAATAAGCAATGACTATTTTAAAGATATCCGTGGCAAACGCTTAGAGTCAGGTTTACAGGAATGCTGAATATCCACCCCAGCAGGAATCAAGAGGACCTGCAGGCATTTGGCCTCTCTAACAAGCAGATCTATAAACTTCAGTAATTTTCTCATAGTACCACTATAACAAGCTAAAATAGGTCACAATTTCTACCTACACAGTCAGTAACCTTATATTATTGTGTGTTATTTTCTGTCTTCGCAGGATATGTTTGATTTCAAAGAAGCTGCATTTGCTGCAGTTCATATAAAGAATATAAATGCATAGAGTATGCATATATATATATCTTTTAAATATACACACAAAATAATGGAAAAGGACCATAAACAGTAGCAACCCTGCTGGAGTATAAATATGCCTCATGAAAAGCTCAATTATCATATACCCAAAGCTTTATTTATTCTCAGGAAATATAGGAAACTGGAATAAATTAAACGTAGATCCTGACCAAAGCCAAACTAGCAGTATTCAGAATAGAGTGCTTGCCCCTGTAGGTATGAATTCTGAATAGTGACTTGAGATGTGCTACTGTTAGTATAGCCTGTTTGACAGACCACTCACAATTGTGAAATGTTGCTCTGTGTGGAGAGATAGCAGTAAAAATGCCATGAACAAATACATCCACGCCTGAGGGGTCAGAGGTACTAAGATGTAATGTGAGTTTCTCATTGTAGTGGATGGGTATCAGCTACTTGTGCAGACAATAAGGAACAGCATTGAAACCAAGCCTCTGAGGGAGGAACAAGGTATTAAACCCATTGCTTAATATTTCTTCTGGTTTGGACCAACAGAGAAAAGATTGCAGTTACGAAGACCGGAATTACAGACCTAGTAGTCCTGACATTTACTTACCACTCAGGCACTATGAGACCACAGTTACGAACTGCAGGTTTCATGAAGCCTTCCATTCCTCTCAGCAGAAATTTTATTTCATCCTTCTTTTTCTGTTTGTTATTATGACTTAAGGAGACATACAAGACCATATGTTTCCATGAAATCTATCTTATTAATTGCTTGAATAGCTGTGGGCAGAATTGATTAGCACAAGCGGAATAGATAGGAATTAAATCCGGGGGTGAAGGGATTATGTTCTGAGGAAATCAATGTTTCATACGGATATATCCTCGGGGTTTGTAGCTGTTATTTTGGGAATGCATTTAAAATAGATCCTTCACCACTGTATTTACATTTAACTCTCAAATATTTCATGAAAACTTTCCACTCAGGAGTCTGGACAGGTTGGAATTGTCCTTCCCAGGAAGGCTACTGTCATGTATTACACCCAGACCGAGAGTGAACTTCGCCAAATCCTTCTCCACTCCTATCTCTTCTGAGACCCAAGTGATGTCAGTCTGAACCAATAAAAAGATGATGCAAATATCTGTGGGCCCCACACTCTTCAAGTCTCATATAGATTTATCCCAGTCATTTCAACTGTATTTAAAGGGGTTTAAGTACATACCTGTATCAACAGGAAAAGAAAAATTATGTAAGCCCAAAGCAAACGTATTTATTTGACTATTTTTGCTTTTCATTATTTTTTATCTAATTTTAATGTATATAACAGAAAGAACACAGGAAACAGCAATAATCTGAACACAGAAAGGTACAATGCATGACCACAGATCAGTTTATTAATAGATTAGTGAAGAGAATCCTAGTGTATAGGATTTTTCACAGCTGACCTGCTGGGAGATTTTTCAACCAAACTTCTAAATTCCAAAGTCTGTGAATTTAACTTTAAAAGAACTTCATAAATTTATTGGCATTTTAGTTGTTTTGATTCAAAGGTGAAATTGAAAAAAGGCCTTAGATTTTTATGTTTCAGTTTGAAAGTTCAGTATTTAATTTATAAAATATTTCAATGTTGTTAAAAACATTTAAGCAAAATTATCCAAGGTTAATGTTTAATTCAAGCAAGACTTTATTTTTGTCTGGGCTGTGAATGGTAAGTAAAGATCAGCCCTCTGACTGGATTCTACAGGAAGCAATTTATATCCAGAGTACTCAGTACTCTATGAATTTCACACTCAGCTTTCTGCTGAAAATCTGAGAATATGCCCTTAAGATTATATTTCAGCTCTTCCTCTCATTAGCCACTCCACTGGACTTTGATTTAAATCAGACAGGAAAACCTCTGTTCTTAGAATCCTAATGGAAGCAGACAATCACTACCTAAACATTTACAGGCATCAAGGAGTACCTATTGAAAAGCTTTGTGCTGGTTTAATGCCTGATGCCTGATGCCTGATGCCAAAACATAGTAAATGTCCAAGATTTTTGATAAAAACACATAAAATTTCTGAAGATACGATTTTAAGCAGTTCCTGGTGTTCCACATAAGGCCACTGCATGTCTGAACCTAGCTCCTCAGATGGCATTCATTATTATTTATCTTGCTGCGGTTCTGCCTGCAGCCCACACCCGTGTCTCACTTGTCCAGCAGTGATGCAAACAAGGGACCTATGTGCTCTGTGCCCATCTCAAACTCAGGTTCACTGAGCATCTCCAGAAGGCCTTTGTTTTTCTCTTTCTTCCCTCTCCCATATTTTCTATAAATTCTTCAAAGATTTCCTTCTGTTTTTAGAAATCCTGCAGTTCCCAAGTGGTGAGCTCCCTGCCAGGGCTCAAAGCTGGGACTCAGCTTGCTCTGTTGTCCAGCTTTCAAAAACTGCTGTCCTCCACTTGATGCTCATTCACATGCCTGAACTCTGTATGCTTCCTCCTGTCAGGCATTGCTCACTTCTGCCCTCCTCCCCTTCCTAGCAGTCCCTTGTTGTTCACGTGAATGTTCTAGATGTGCTTGTGTTATATACTTAGTTCCATCCCAAAAGCGCCTTTTTCTGACACACCTCCCCTCTCACTGTTGCCATTGTTTTGGCTCCTGCCTGAGCGAGGACCTCCTGGTCCCAGGAAAACACACTTCCCTCCCTCTGCCAGATTTCCCACTTCCTAGTTTACACTTTATTTTCCTACCTGGATGAAATCAAAACCCGTGGTGCTGCCAGCTTTCCAGCACACTATCAACACTCCCCTGCACCACAGGGAACAGCTGGAATGGAGCACGTGGGCTGGTCAGGCACAAACAACACCTGTTCTGTTTTCTGCTTCCTGCCGAAATCTGCAGGCTCGTCCAGGCTTCTGCCACGTGGCACACTCACAAACAGCCACAAGGCATTAGACTTGACTGTGCCGTAGGTCCTCAGCTTTTGACCACAATCCAGAATGTGGCAGCTGATATTTCATGTATTAGCAGATAGCAGGGGGACTAATTCAAAGATCATCATTGAATAATAATAAAGTGCTTTCTTTTTATGACAGGAGGCCCACAGCAAACCAATTTTTCAATGTGACCTTTTTCCTGGTTATCAAGAACAACTACATCCTGATCAAAAACCCCCCAACTTTAATCCTGAGGTGTTTATTATCCAGGAAAGATAAAATTATTAGTTATTTAGCAGGAAATGCAAGTTATAATTATAGAGAGAAGTCTAGCTTTGGAGACATAAATGGCCTAAATATAATGGTGATATTTAGGCTGGAATAAAGGCTAAATTGAAGCAGCCAAATCTGCAGTGGTCTTGCAGATGATTAGTTGTGAGAGAAGGATTAAGTTTGAGTATGCCATTTTATGTCATGTACCCATAAAGGCACTATAACACTGTGAGCAGACAATTACACAACGGTCTTAAATAATAACTGATCAGGGAAATAATCTAAAAACTAATACTGGAGAATGGTATGTATCATAAGATGAAGTCATTCTTTTTGGCAATTTTTATTTTAACTCAATTGTTACCATATGAGGATTTTAATTCTGTTTGTGCATATACATTCTGCTCGTTAAAAAAAAATAAATAAAAAGAGAAATGCTACAACTGAGATGAGAAGCCATTATTGTTAAAAAAAAAAATTCTCATTTCTGATATGCAGCCCAAAATAATTTAGGTACCACTACAGAAACAACTTTTCTTCACATCTTATCAATCAAAATAAAGCTTGTCGTACTTGTATGTTTCTCGAATGCTCCTGCTTTCTAGATTGAACAGGTGAAAGAGAAGGTTGAGTATTCACCTCTGGTAGTGAGATGTCACGATAATTGACTTCCTACTGCCCACCCAGGGCATGGCATTTGGGTTCCTCATCCATCCCTCCATAGTCTCGAGAAAAGAAAAACATCTGTATCAGGAACTGTTAAGCCTTCACTAAACTGTATTCAGTTCCCAGGAAAAGCATTTCTGCTCATGTCTAACAATTCCTTCACATTTCATTGCTCCCAAGTCCTGACGAAATTTTCCCTGTATTTTAGATATTCTAAAGCAGTGTGATTTTACACTGCCTCATCTGAACTGAAGCAGCACTTAAAGGAAAGAGAGGAATAACTGCTTTCTGTCATGAGATTCCTGCTGGGGTAGCACAGGCAGAAATCTCTACCATAACAAATAACCAACTTCATCTGCCTTGGGCTGGATTTCAAAGCAGCTACAAATGCTGGGGGCATGAAGCTGTTCAGCTGTGCACACACACAGAAACCGTGCACCTAAAACAACATCAGCATGGTTTCACACTGTCCAACACCTCCAGAGGGGGTGTTTAGACTCTGAAAGTGAAGATGGAATGCACGAGACTGGAATGTTTGAACTCATTTCCTAAGGGGGCCTGAAAACTGCTACTCTGTAAAAATATATTTCAACTTCTGGTCTCAAATGCAGTCAAGAAAACCTCCAAACAATGACAGAAACGCTGATATTTTTTTTTTACTGCCCTTGTTTATTTCAGTTTAAAAAGTGCTTCTTAGAAATCTTTATGTTCATTAGCTGTACATGTGAAAAGAGAGGCCACAAATATGGAACACTCATATTTGTTTATTAAAAAGTAATATATATCGTTAATATATATCACTGCATCACTTCCCTTCTTCCTAGTTATTTCAGTTCTCTTACTAATCAATCCACAATACTTAGCATATGTTTCATGCTAACACACATTTCATATTAAATAATTCATCTACCTTACCGACTCATGTCCAGTTAGCATCCTTATAAAATCATGGTGTTTATTTTGATGAGGCAAATGACAACCTGTATCAGTTTATTTCATTCTATTTAAGTGATGAAAGAAAATCATTATACTCATTGCTACTATATTGGTTTTAGCTGCCCTTACAATCTCTTGTTTTCCTAAGCCACAGACTCTTGTACCACTCCACTACCTGCTGTTCTTTAGTATTTGGTACAACTTGGTACCAGATATTTATTATACAGTACTGTCTTTTATTACCATAGCACCTGGAAGACATAGAAATGTATCAGGAATATGCTGTTCATTTTAGTCATTCTAAAACTAAGCTAAACATACCTTGCGCCTATAATCTTTCTTCACAAGATAATAGTTCGACAATTCAACATTTTTTTTCCCTTAGAATTTTGTTGGGATTTAACCCAGCAGGTAACTAAACACCAAAGAGCTGCTCTCTCATTCCCAAACCTCCACTGGGATGAGGGAGAGAATTAGGAAAAAAAAAAAAAAGTTAAATTTCTGGGTTGAGTTAAAGACAGATTAATAGAATAGAAATGGTACAGGAAATAAAAACAACAAAACCAGAATTAGAATATACAAAAAGGGGACGTAAAATGCAATTGCCCACTGCCCACCAATGGCCAATGCCCAGCCTGTTCCTGACCAGTGGCTTCCCAACCAACTTCCTCCCAGTTTGTTTACTGAGATGCCACACAGAGTGTGGAATATCCCGTGGGTGGGTTGGGATCAGTTGTAGGCCATGTACTCTGCAGCTTCCTGTGCCCCCGGGCTTCTCGTTGGTGGGGCAGCACAAGAAGCAGGAAAGGCCTTGATGCTGTGCAAGTCCTGCTCAGCAGTAACAAAATCATCCCTGTGTTACCAACATTACCTTCATATTAAATTCAAACACAGCACTGAACCAGCTACTTGGAAGAAGATTAGCTATGTCCCTGGCAAAACCAGGCCAAATCCTAGTTATTCTTTATTCCCCTAGATATGACATTTGGATGCATGCTACATCCAAGTAAGAAAGTGGTGTGGTTTCAGGATTATACCACACTGTTTTAGCTAAACTTGATTTCATTGAGAAATAACAATACTTTTCTGTTAATAGTCATACATGATAGTTGAATACATGATCTGGAGATACAGCTCCTTTTCTTTTGAAGCATGGATCCTATGAGTCATTCAATGAAAAGAGCTGACATGGACTATTAATAAAGCTAAATATTACTACAAGAGACATTTCTGACTGAAGGTTTGGGGTTTCTTTTAACAAATTACCAGCCTTGCATTTTATTCTGCCATTTAGACAGTGATCTTTTAGAGCATAAATTCAGACACCAAAACCCCTTTCATACAAGTACAGATGTGGAATGGTATACCTTAACATACTTAATGCCACCTCACTGCTTTTGTAAAGCCCACAATTAAAATTCCTACTACTGAAAAACCAGCAAGAGTTTACTTAAAAGAAATAAAGTTCACTTTCTACAGGAAAGAACATTTCTTATAAACTTCTCTAAATCTTAGCATTAAAGCAATAAAATGCCGAAGTTCTTTTCCCCACTCGCCTCAAGTGATATAATTTATTTCAAGCTAATTTCACTATTGCATACCTCCTGTCTGTAGTTATTCAGCATTTTATCGTCAGTAAATTATCTATTTTAAAGTTCAAGAATTAAAAATTATCTTTCCATATTAGTACTAATAATTTAAAGACAGAATGCCATCAGGCTGGAAGATGAGATGCACCTGGAAAAACCTGGAACCAGCACCAGCTGAGAATGGATCCTACGACCAAATTGTAGCCTTCCATTACCTGGAGGGAGCCCACAGGAAAGATGGAAAGGGACTATTTACAGAAGCATGTAGTGAGAGAATGAAGGGGAATGGCTTCAAACTGAAAGAGTGTAACTTGTATTAGGAAATATTCTTTACTGGGAGGGTGGTGAGGCCCTGGCACAGGTTGCCCAGAGAAGCTGTGGCTGCCCCATCCCTGGAAGTGTCCAAGGCCAGGCTGGATGGGGCTCTCAGTAACCTGGGATAGTGAAAGGAGTCCCTGCCCATGGCACGGGGGTTGGAACAAGATGATCTTTAACTCCCTTCCAACACACACCATTCCACGGTTCTATGTTTCTGCGATTCTAAATACTATTATTATTATTATCTCTAAGGGTCACAATATCTAGAAGCCTGCAACAAAAGAGATGTTGTACAAAGACGTCCAAAGAGATAAACTCTTTAACCAAAACAGAAGTTATAACTTAAACGAAAAAGAACAAAAAGTAAAGAAGTAATAAATACAGGGATTATGTTGGCAGGTGACAAAAGAAGTGAATTGACTCTGCCCAGTTTTGCATGGACTCGATTCCCAATAAATACTTAACTATGTGTGATCTCACTCCCACCCAGAGCAATGGTCTAGCTGTGTCAAGTTTAAGCAGCTGTCTTAGGAGTACATGTTATTTCAAGCCCTGAGCTGCTGGAGTGCAATTAGGTTGTCCCCACACTTGCTGTAGATATTGTAGCAATCTCTCCACCCCGCTTCTACTTCACAACTGTTCTGCAAAGTTCTATGACTTCTGCAAGGCTATGCAGGTGACAGGGTCATAGGTACAAAAAGACTGTAGCTTTGCAGGATGCCTCCTAAAACCATCCCTAGTTATCACTAGAAATCCAAACAGTCCCATTCATGCTCAGATCACATTTCTGGGGAACTATCAAAGAAAACTTATGATTACCTTTCTTCATTGAGAGCTTCCCTGCTGTTGTGCTGACAGTGATAAGAACCATTTCAAAAATTGCTCAGCTACTTCTCACTGATTTAGGATACATATGGAAACATCAGTTAAAAATAAGAGACCTTTTTGTGTGCCTTATTTAATAAGCCTAACAAAAGGTGTTAAGTACCTTGATGAAGAAAAAGGAGCTTTCACAACACGATGTATTCTAGCCTGTATTATTGCAGATGAGCGGGAGCACTGAGAGCATCTAAAAGAGAGAAAAGTTTCTTACCACTCAAACAGGGAAATTATCCAGCAATATGGCAGTTAGTGAAAATCATGCCTGCATCAGCTTACCGTTTTTGTTGTTATCTCTAGACATTATTTGCTCTTAATATCAAATTGCTTTACAAAGTTCTTGAAGCAACTAGAATTTTCTAGTTTGTGAATTCGCAAACTAGGAAAGGAAATGTCATCATAACTATGTCTTCTTATAAACTCTACCATACAAAAAGCCTACGGTGCTTTTTATTTTACATTTCAATTCTTTTTGGTGTTAGGACACCAGGTTTTTTATTTATTTTATATGATTGCCAGTGCTACTTAAATAGAGCATTGAGAATCAAGTTCAGTCATGAAGAGTTTGAAATTTAGGCTCTGATTTTGTAAGATAACCTGTGCTTTTAAATCGTGCCACTTTTCAGGAAGTTGTTACTGGGTGAAAACAGAGAAATTAGAATTTCATTTTTGTAAGATATCACTTTCAGCAATGTCCTTATGGTGGCCAGAGACAGGACCCAAGGGGACGCTCTGAAGTTGTATCGGGGGAGGTTTAGGGTGGATATTAGAAAAAGGTTCTTCATCCAGAGGGTGTTTGGGCACTGGAACAGGCTCCCCAGGGAAGTGCTCACAGCACCAGGCCTGACAGAGCTCAAGAAGAATTTGAACAATTCTCTCAGGCCCGTGGTAAGATTCATGGGGGGTCTTGTGCAGGGCCATGATCCTGACAGGTCCCTTCCAACTCAACTTCTATGATTCATTAAAAACTCTTTAGAAAATTCAGAATGAGCTTGTAAATAGTTTAGATAATGGCTAAAGGCAATTTCTGCTTTTTTTCAGACTGCTAAAATAATTTTTTCTTGTGTTCTAACAAGCATCAATTACCATGCCTAAAAGCAATAGAAAGAATACCTCCAGTGTGTGGATTTGGGCTCATCCTTTCAGCTTAAGTCAATTACTGTTTTCAGACATGAATTCCTAAAATCCCCTGATTTGCACCCGTGCTTTGTATTCAGACTTGCTGGCTTCAGTAAGAGCAGCAAATATTTGTATCTATAATAAAAGATCGTTCACATTCAGAAGCAATGGCTAAGTTCACACACTCACATTTTAAGTGCTGTGTTTTTTCTTAGGATATGGGGAAAAAGACTGAAAGCAAAGCAATTATTTCTCAAATTATTTTANTTTGCTTTGGATTCCTATGACTTCAGACTGAATTACAATAAGAAGCAAGATGAGCAGTGCTCAATATTTCCCAACTAATTTTATTCTGCTTAAAGCATTTGTGCTGTCAGCAGGAACAAAATTTACAGCAACAGAAAAGCTTGGAAAAGTCAGATGTGCTCTTCTAAAATTCANAAGCAATTATTTCTCAAATTATTTTAAAGAAATCACTGTGATGTTTAATTTTCCTGTAAGTAGGACAAATTGCAATATCTTCTGAAACCAAGTAGGTTGGTTGCTAAGGCTGCAGAGAAAATAGTAGGCTTTTTCAACTTTCCTCCAAATTTATCTTCATCAAAAAAACACCAAAAAAAGAGATGTTTTGGCAATAAAATCATATCAAATGTGATCTATGTTTCAAAGTAAAAAAATATTGTTGATGGTTTTTTAAAAAGAAGTATTTAGAGAGCAAAATTTTTATGAAAAAGATTGGAAATAGATGTTCCACTTTTAAGCAGAATACACTTGCAAAGGTGTTTTAAAATTAATAATAACAAGATGTCAAACGCAAGAAAAAATTTAAAAGCAAACTCATTGCATTGCCTGTAGCCCTCTCTTCCTTTTTGCTGTGAATAGGCAAAATACTGCATTCTTTCCATAACTGCTAATGTAAAAAAAAAAAAAAAAAAAATTAAAA
>VYXC01006937.1:155822-182132 GCA_013397175.1 Platysteira castanea
CCATGAAATGTTTATGTGTTTATCCTCTTTTTGCAAATACTGTTCTATATTTGCTTTGGATTCCTATGACTTCAGACTGAATTACAATAAGAAGCAAGATGAGCAGTGCTCAATATTTCCCAACTAATTTTATTCTGCTTAAAGCATTTGTGCTGTCAGCAGGAACAAAATTTACAGCAACAGAAAAGCTTGGAAAAGTCAGATGTGCTCTTCTAAAATTCAGTATATCTTGCACATATAAATGAGGCCCTATTTGTGAAAGCCTCTCTCTTTCTATTTGTTAAAGTAGGGGTCCAACACCCATCATGTTTTGCTCTAAAAAATGTGTGGAAATGGAATGCCACTTCCCATCCCTTTTTTTACACAAGAAAAAGGGGGGAAAAAAAGGAGGAAAGAAGGAAAAAGCCCCCTCATAAAGAGAAGTTCTTATAATAAGCAGTCACAAATAATGTGTTACCCTAGCAACTGCCACATCTCATGGGATTCAGTTTTGCCCCCCAGGCTCCACAGCACACTACAGAAATTTACTAGGCTCTGGTCATGAAAAATATTTTATGTTCTCACAGTACAGACACACGTACACTCCAGAGGGTTAATACCCAAGCAAGGAATGCATTTATGTTTCTGAGTAATGCTTCATGTGCTTTCTAATTTTAGCACTTAGCTCTGAAACCCTGTTTGAGAGTTGACTGCACAATTTTTTAACACTGAACTTGAGATGAAGTTGGCTTTATAATGCAGAGAAAAATAGCACTAATTGGGACCACTGGGGCAAGTGGAAAGCAAGAATTCAAAATAAACTATGTGGATAATATGCACAGGGTTATTCCAGAGCACAGGTATACGAGTGTGCCACTTGTTCCAGAAGAATTTATCTATTTTGTATCATTCTAGCGAGATAAAGCAGCTCATAGATGGTGGTACACTGTGACTGCTAACACACAGTGAGGAGTGGGAACATAATGGAAGGAGGAGTGAATTAAAATCTTAATTCATGAGACATACTAAGCCAAAATAAATAGAAAAGCTGTCAATTTTCATATTTTTGGTAGCACAGAACACCACAAATTTTGTGTTCTACACTTTTTTTTTTTTTTTTAAAGAAGAGGTATGTTAAGAAAAAACAACCCTTTTGAATCATTACAGTCAACGTATCAGATGCTGGCTTTCATCTATAGTTATTCAGTCCAAATTTAGATTAGCACAGAACAGCCTAGGAAACTATTCCACAAAAGAAATGTTCATTAAAATATAGCTGCCTCTGAACAATAGGGAAATGTGAGCCTGGAAGTAATTACTGCATGAGAATTAGCCAGAACTTGGTCTTTAACTATGCGGTGACAGGAGTTTTCATGTAATAGCAACAGAGAGTTTTTGTTCATGGGTGATCCGGAAGAGTGCTTCTACCCTTTTAGTATTGCAGGCTCACTACTGTGTAGCAAACTCTTGGCTACATCCTGCTTTTCCACAAAAACACAAGCACAGTAACTCAAAGAAAACTTTCTAAGTAAACCAGACCATGCAGACCCTGTTCAGTCTATTGCTGCAGCTTGGGACCTGAAAAAGATAGGAAGCTTTTAATGTAGGCCAGTGCTTTGTCCAGGAAAGTCTAAACTCTCTGCACTGCAGTCCAGGGAAGCTCTGGCAACGGTGAATTTTAGATTTTGTATTATAAAAAGCAAGCTCCTATTTTAAATAAAACCAGACTGTTCAATTGGAAATCAAAATAATTTCAAAGTCTCTGTTTTAATATGCCTAGTGACAGTGAAGTGAAATAAGAAGGCTTAAGGGCACAATGGCTGAAGTGCAGTTCAGTTGAACATGCAGTTCCAACCAGAAATTATGGATCTCACCTGGATACACCGGATGTTATATTAAAATCAGGCTGAACACTGCAATAGCCTCTCCCAGTCTTAACTCTTTCAGCTTCAGGGAAGGACGGAAGGAAGGAAGGACAGAAGGAAGGAAAAGAATATAGAAATTCCATCTCCAGTAAAAGAGTTTCACCAATCCAAGGTTCAGGCCAAGAGGAAATACATTTCAATGCACAGACATCTCTCAAAAGGCAATCAAGAACCATTATGAATTATGGACCTACTTTCAACAGGGGTGCTTGAATAAAGATATTTCATCCATTATGTGTAATAATAATTACTAACTGCTCTCTCAAGAATATTTCCTGCATCTTCATCCATTACCAGAGTTCAAGGCAATAACTGCAAATAAAGCCTTAGGATGCTGGAAATAATTTGAGCTGCTCAGTCTGATATGAGACAAAAGATACAGTGTAAGTAGTTTCATTTGTCATGTTCCATCATAATCTCCAAAGAAGATTACCCCTGACATTGTTAATATAATAGCAATTTATGAGAAAAATTAATTTTTAGGTTTTAAAAAATTTATATTTAAAAACCAAACATCCATGATGGTAACAACCCTCAGTATGTGAAAACTGCCAAACCATAGCTCCTCTAGGCTATTGATTACTTATAGGCATCTTATACCAAGTTTATTTTTAGTTTTAAGAAACACTTATGAACAAAAGGGGCTTCCTTTCATAATCCACTACACAAAGTAACAAGGTTTCTGTTTTGCATTTTGTCCTGAGAGTACCCACCAAAACCCAACCAGCTTCCAAAAGGTTCTTCACTTCCCAAGGCCCACTTCTGCTTCCTGTGCATTGGCCATCTCTCCTCCTACCCTGTGGTAGCTTTCATGCTTTAATAACCTCAGGTGTACTCCCTCATCAACCTCATCAGGTTTTCTGAACACTCACTAGACAGCTTTGAACACTAGGCTAGACCTGTACCCTTTCTGACTCACTCAGAGAACACACACCAAGTTCTCTGAGTGAGATTTCCCTTCAGTGAGAAGCCATGCTGTCCCAACACCCCACATTTCTCATGAGTGCTCGGATCCCCTGGGTGATGCCACAGCCCGGGCAGCCCATTCGCTCTGCATTTCCATAGGGTTCAGCACCTGTATGTGTTCCCTTTAAATCAAGCTGGCTCCTCTTGCTCCCTTGCTCTCTCTGTTGGCAAGAGGGTGCTGGAGATGACTCAGTCAGGTGAGTCAGAATACGGAGTGGAGCACAGACTTACCCTGCAAGGGTGTTGGCTGCAGACAGGTATTTCTGCATCGTCCAGTGGTGCTTTAGAAGCTGTTCCTCCACCTGTAGACTTCTTAAATACGTTCCTAACCAAGAGATCGAAGGGACACGGCAAGACAACCAAGCCTGGTATCCCCTCAGTGGCAGCCTGATGCACCCCTGCTCTGAGCACAGTAACTTGTGTGTGGTTGGAACACTTTTTTTCAGAAGGGACGTTGCCCCTGTCTGAAAATGGGATAACTCCCTTAATAATCTGTTTTTAAAACCAATTGATTAATTCTATGTTTAAAGAAAAAAAAAAAAGAAAAAAATCAATCCAATATCCTTGGGCTGAGATTTCAGGCAGGATTTTTTCCCCCTCACATTTTTAAATTAAAGAGCCTGTGAAGTACCCTCTACTTTCAATTAATTATAAATAAATCATTCCTCATTGTTTTGATAGCCTGTTGTCTGATCCCTCTGGGACGAATAATTTATTGTGTGCACGAGACTTTCTCCAACACCTTCAGCAATAAAAAATGAAACAAGGAATTCACCAAGTCTGTCAGTCTCATCACTCAAGCACTTCTTTGACATTTTTTCTTCCTGTCATCTCCTCACCTGTCCCCTAAATGACTTCCTGCTTTTGATGGATTTAGAGAATTTTTCACTATCATCTTTTGTTTCCTTAGAAAAGGGACATTTCCAACCATTTTATGGTCCTGTTTGCAACTAAGCACTCCATCATACAGTGTCTGCCTTGTCCTGTGCATTTAAGCAGACTTTTAAATTCTTACCATCAGCCTTTCCCCTGTGATAGCTACACAAAATCTTCTAATGAGTCAGACATGATTTAATGGGATGCTTTTTTTGGAGGTTTCTTGCTTTTTAGACTGCCTCGTTTTTACATGATTAAAATACACGTAGGATTTCTGTGGATAAATTCTGTGAGTTATCTGAATTTCTCATTCCTATAACAATTATAAATCTAGCTGTAAATGTTACTACAGAGGTATCCCAGTAATTTATCCAGAGGTAAGTGTTCAGTGTCATCTAGAACAAACTGCAGAAAAACATCTTCCCATGAATTGCCCAAGAAAAGTTCTTTGAGAAAGCAGCTGTCTGCTAAATTAAAAAAAAAAAAAAATCACTATATTTAGCACATATTCTAATACAGATCTTTTTATTCAGCTATACCATGTAGTTAGGATTCATATTAACTAACGCTGATCAAAGAACTAAAAAAAGGCAGCCTTGTAGTTTTCCAACTTCAGAATTAAGTTTGCATTTTGATGGTGGGCATTTAATCCTTCAGCCAGTTTATAACATCCTAATGATATCATCTTATATAGGCGATTAAAGACAGATTTAGTCTTCCAATCAGAGAAACTATTCCGTCTCAAAAGGAGCTTTAAGCAGAACGATTACTTGCTGTGTAGAAATTGCCCCAGCAAACAGCATTGCTGACCTTCCCTCTGCCATAAATTTAAACTTCTGCCGATTGATCAGTCAGGATTACTACCATTTCACACCACATCAGGATTAAATGGACTTCCCAGATCAAAGATAAGAGAAAACTCTTCACTTGTTCGAGTAAAATACTGCAGATACCTAATGTTATGGGTTTGTTTTTCTAAATTGTCTTCTAAAATACCTTGGGTGATTCCAGTTACCGAATGAAGCCACTGTCATGTCTCCTCTGATTAACACATATACTTTTTGCCTTTTCTTTTTCTGGCAGTATTTATATAAATTTATATTAAGCATTAACTGCTGTCATAAGGTTTCTGCCTTCTTCCATCAGCCCACTGTTGAATAAAAATAAAAATAGCACCCGCAAAATTACTTCTCCTGACATAAGCAAGTCTCAAGTGATAATATTTTTCAAATGGACAAACCAATTAAGATTTTTTCCCTGGAAAATTGCCCACCTGAGGCAATCTTTTCATTCCAAAAACATCTTACCTTCTGACTGAAGTTCTAAACTAATCAACAAGAACTCCACAGGAAATAGGAATGCAGGCAGCTGATTGGAGGTTTTACAACAAAATAGTGTCACGGCTTTATTTTTCTGAAGTGCAAATCTACTAATATTAAAACCAATGGCAATTTTCCCATTAACTGGAAGCCTAAATCATGTAAGTAGGGAAAATGCCAACTTTTACACGCATTTTAAAAGATACCTCTTTTTGAGGCCAGATAGAGAAGTTACCAATTACTGCCATAGCAATTTCAATACTGATTAAAATCTTGGATGTCTCTGCAGTTAATCATATAAAACATGTATTACATGACAAGGGTATGAAAGAATAAGAAAGATTTTTTTTCTCCCCACGTTTTTTGGAACCTAGATCTAAGAAGACAGAAGAAGTTATTTCGATGCATAATTGGCCCTCTGAAAGTGGAAGGCATATAAAAATATTCAAATATTCAAAAATAGCTGCACTTCAAATCCAGTGTTCAATTTTGGGCCCCTCAAAACAAGAAAGACATTGAGGTGCTGGAGTGAGTCCAGAGAAGTAAACGGAGTTCATGAGGAGCAGCTGAGGGGGCTCAGCCTGGAGGAAAGGAGGCTCAGGGGGGACCTTGCTGCTCTCTCCAGTGACCTGAGAGGAGGGTGTAGCCAGGTGGGAGTCGGGCTCCCCTCCTAAAGAACAAGCAACAGGACAATAGGAAACAGCCTCAAGTTGCACCAGGGGAGGTTTAGTTTGAGTATTAGGGGAAAGTTCTTCATGTTAAGGATTGTCAAGCACCGGAACAAGGCTGCCCAGGGCTATGGTGGCGTAACCATCCCTGGAGCTAAAGACTTGTAGATACAGCACTCAAGGACATGGTTTAGTGTGGACTTGGCAATGGGTTAATGGTTGGACTCAATCATCTTAGAGGTATCTTCCAACCTAAATGATTCCATGTTTCTAGGAGAACTGAGTACTCCAGCCTTCTAAAAGCCCCTCTGAAATGTTAAAGCTAATTCACCACTTCTGAAATATGGCTGTCTCACAAAATGTACAGATTGGAGAAGTCTTTACAGATCATTGTATCCCACCTCTGCTCCTGGGAGTGGTGAATGATTCTTTTTTTTCCCTAGGTTTTCAGTTCTGCCTCAAAGGTACTAAATCAATAGGATGGCCACAATATACCTGAAGGTTTATGCACCATTTTTACTGACACCCCCATCAGTATCTTTTATTTCAATATCATCTTTTTCCAACTATCTCTGTACCAGAACTAATTCTGAAAAAACTATCAGCTAAATATTGAAAGGCTGATAAAAAATATATTTAAATTCTATAGAAAGCATTATTATAGATGGATAGCTAAAAATCTTGCATACAGCCAGTTGCTTGGAGCCGTAGTTATTCTGCATATCCTCCAATTTTTCTTCATAAAAACTGGAAGATGTTTGCCACAATTAACATCAAAAACTTAAAATCACTGAGACAAGGCAGAAACAAATTAATTTGCATTTAATACATTCTTTTTCCACTCTCATCCACTTAGCTTAAAAGGCTGGTGTTCCACCACTCAGTATTCCAGTGCACAATGACATTCTCTCTCCCTTTCTGCTTTTATCCATTTGCAGACTACATTTCACACCACAAAGCTCTATGCTGCAATATTCCTGGCCTGAAATAGACTTCTACAGGCATCCCAGCACCTAATGCTTTTTTTGAACATTTTTTGAGTTTCTGAAAAATCAGCTAATGTAAAGCACTACAGCAAATGGTGGCTTGCCCCATTTTTCTCATAGGGTTCAGGCTGTCAATGCTGTTCTCAAATTCTTGCATATTTTAGCACTTGTCTCTTTCACCACCAAACAGCTCATGAGGAGTTTTAGCAGGCGAGAGTCTAGCAAAATGCCAAAATGGAATGCAACAATAATCCTACCAGACATTATAGTTGGTATTTACATCATAATATATAACAAAGCTTAAAAGTTTCTAAATTTTTTAAAACTGAAATTATTAATAAAGGAACTTAACAGACAGAAGTTTTGCTTTTTTAGACAGCTTCTCAGACTACTAAACTGCACCATCTACCTATCCACACTGTGCAGGGCTGCTCAGTATCATAAAACACCACAGGATTCGAACTCAAGCCATACTCAATTGGAATAAAGATTATTATTTTATTCCTACAGCACTCTCACCTCAATTTTATCTCAGCTTATGAGTATGAAAGTGTACACACAGAGCTGCAAGCTCCTGCTTCCTACCTTCACTGCAGCCCAGCCTAATCACAGCATTTTGGTAAGACACCCCATCAGCCTCCTTAACCAGACAGAAACACACTCCATTGCTCCCTAGAGAGATTTGAGACCAGCACACCATCTTCTTCCACATTTTTGCTTTTTTTGACACTGGAACCACACTCCTCCTACTCTTGGCAGCACTGCTCCTCCGAGGCTTCCCATTTATTTCTCCAGCCTTCCCCCAATATATTCTGGTGAATTCTTTCTGCCCACTCCCTCTCCATGGAAATGAAAGCACTGTGTAAGGCTCTCCTTCTTTGCCCTCTCCCTCTTTTTACTCTAAGCCAATTCCTTCATAGGTGATACCAGGCATATGCAAGTAGAGAACTTGTCTCCTAAAAACAGAGGGAATGTGGTCAGTTAACTTCTTTACCTTGTCTTTTGTTTTCAACACAACTGATTCTAGGTTCTTGCCCCAAAAGTGATAGTCTCCTTTCCCCAGTTCTTCTAATGTGGCCTAGATAGTTCCCCTGTAGGTTTGCATCAATGTCACTCTCTACCACCAAACTACAGAAGCTAAGTCAAGAAGGGTGTAAGACAGACTGGGTATTGAAATATTAGGGTAGTGTTCCCTTGCTCCTTCCAAGAAGGAAAGGAAGCTTTCCACATTCTGTAGACTGCAAAGTAGTTTGATCTTCCCCAAGTATTTCTGTGATAAAGAGGAAAAGAAATATTTCCCTGGCAAAATGACTGGCAGGAAAAAAAGCCATATAATCTGTCTGAAGGTTTTCAAGAGCTTGGAAAGTTGGCATCACCTTCTGGCTAAAAAAATGTACCATGAGAAAGAGGGGGAACAAAAAATCAGTAATTCAAGCATTATTGTGTTCTTCTAAGGATGTCTATCTGCCACATGTTAGTGCCACTCTCACAGAGTTCAGTGTAATCACCCATCATGGAAACTGATGTCCCAACTAAGAGATCACAGAAAACCATTCACACAAAAAGTCAGTCCTCAGAATCATCAATAAACCCACACTTGTCAAATGCTCCGATGACATGTGAAGATACGTGGACCTTTATTGTTGGTTACCAAGCTTGACATTGTCTTTAAAGCTATTAGTATTGTAATAAATCTACATTTTTCAGTTTAATCCACATTTTTCCTACAACAGTTTAAAAACTTATTCATACTCCTGTAATGTAGCTCCACTATAAAATTAGTCTTATTCAAAGCCTTTTTTCTAGTTTTTGCTGTGGATATTCTCACTAAGGATGATCTTTTCCTATTGTGTCCTTTTAGCACATAATCCTTTTAAGGTGAAGCTCAGTAACTGGCTTCAACCAGACCACACTATAGAACTTTTAAAAAATTGATTATGCTGGAAAATTTGTTTCTGATTCTTTGGTACCATTGAAACCTAGAAAAAACAAGTTACCCATTAACAATGCCTTGCTTAGTCTGTATTACACATAGTGTAAGTAGTATTTCCTAGGCTATGAGGGCTGCAGGTGTGTGTGAGTTAAGCAAACATCATGACCATGTCTGAGCCCACAAACAAATCACCAAAGATAAAATACCAACACATTTTTTATGTCTGAACTCAGCTTGATAGCCATCAACCACTCTTAGTGTAGCCATACAATTACAGCACTGGATAACATTAGAAACATGCATATAAAGTAATTGCATGGCCCTTTTCCTGAAACAAAGGAACAGACCTAAGCATCTATTTCACAGAAATCCAGGAGCTCAACTGTCTAGTTGTTTTTAAATGCTCCTTGGTCTAAAGTTGTATTTTTTAAAACGTCCTCTTGTTATCCTACACAGCAAATGAATCCACAACAATAGCTGTTCATAACACCCTTTTTATTTTTCAGCCAGAAATACAATTTAATTGGATATTTCAATAAACAGTGGTGCTTATTCCTTAAACAAAGTCACTATCTCTTTGGCATCTGACCATATTCTGTTTTTCAAACTGAAGACTATATAGGAAGACTTTACTTTCAAGATCATTGTTCAATACATTAAATTCACACCAGTGTAGTTAACTTTGAAAAATATACATTGGTTTTTTTGTAGTTTCTAATAAACCTAAAAAAAGATAACCAAATCACAAAATGCTCTCTTAGTGGGCTGCCTTCATTTAAACTGTGGAGTGACAGAGTAAGAACTCTTCATTTTCCATAGCACATGCACTAACTAGTGCTCTCTAGTAATTCTGAGTGATAAACAAACAAACAAAATCTAAACTCAATCAGAAACAAATGATCAAAAAACTTATGTTTCAAAGCAAAATGAAATTATTTTTTACTTCTGCAGAGGTCATCACCCAAAATTAAGTTACACACTGCTTCAGTAAGAGACTGCACCTAAAAAAAAAAGACAGTATGAAAACTGTTTTCCATTTTTAAATTGAAGTTACCAAAATGTTTTAAATACATCTAGGAACACATCTGTCAAAACTGCATTTGACATCATGCTTGGATAAAAATTTATTAAGTAACAAAAGTAAGCCAGTGCATTATTTTGCTGAAAAACCCAAGATCACATCTTCAACACTGATACAGATATATTTCACTTGCACTCTTGTCAAAAATAACCTGCCCTCCAGAGCTCATGTTCAGTGCTTCAAGTCAACAGAATTCCCACAGCTATGCTGAAGTTGACACCTTCTCTTACTATACACAAAATGAAAATCACAAATGAAAATCAAAAACATTACTGACGTAACAGTACAGACATTCCAGTTTCTGTCTCAAGACAACGTAAAAATAAAATCTACTAACAAAAAAAAAAATCTTCACTCCCTGAAAGATTTGCTTTAAATAACTGAAATACTTATTCTGAACATGTTTTATAGAATAAAAAGGACAAAGCAATTACTTTCATGCAGAAACTAAAAAAATAATTTAATAGGATTCAAGTAGCATTTTTTTATGAACCAATCTCACCCACATCACCAGTACAAGCGCAGTCGCAAGATGTATGAATTGGATTGTTTAAATAGCAAGGGATTCATCCAGTCAAGCTCACTTTCCTATCCATGTTGTAAGAAAAACCCATACATTTTACTACAAAAACAAAAAGTAAAACCAAAAAACCTCCTTAAGTACTTATCCAAGAGCAGTTTCTAACATCAAGCCAAAATTAGCAACAACCAAGCAGACATCACCAATTTTTCAGTGTTGAATTACTGTAGATACTAGATCTAGCTGTACAAAAAAAAAAATCTGAAAAATCAAAAGCTTTTTTTTTTGTTAAAATGTGTCCAAAGAAATATCCACCAGTTGCAGTCAAATCTGCATCAGAAGCTGCTTGCTTGGAGAAAGATTTCTCTCTCCAACTATTTGTAACACATTGCATTGCCAAGACTGTATTCAAATAAATTACTTTCTGGTAACAGTGAGCTAATACAACCACCTACAATGTGGATAATCATGTACACAGTACAACAGTGGATTTTTGCAGCAACAGAAAAGATGAGAAATCACGTCTAAATTTGAGATGATAGCTCATGTGCTATTCCTTGCAAACATACGATCCCCTCTAAGAGTAAGGTGTTGGAGCTGGTATTGCAGCACTTCCGTGTCAGCAGGTTCCTTAATGCTCATTTTGTCTAAATTGAGGTAGTCCAGGGATTTTGAATGAGCCCTTTTACCTTTCAAAAGGCAGAGAGGCAGGGGACCATGAAGTGCCTTGTAAGGTTCATATGGTAAAGCTTTATTGTATTTATCCCCTGAGCTGGGCATCCGTCTCCTCCTCCTTCCATTTACTGCTGGGATCTCATATGGCTGGTAGTACCTACTTCTAGTTTTGTACAAACGCGAGGAACGTGGAAGTCCTGAATCAAGGTGTTTAGAGCCCAAGTTCGGACTAGATTCTCCTTTATTCTCTTCACTTCCTGTACACTTACGGGCTAATTTTAGCAGCTCCTCTCCAGTTGTGAAGCCAACCAGGTAGTTAGAATCCATGTGAAGGATCTGATATCCTGCAACTGTCCGCCGCATTGGTGAGCAGGGGGTGCTGGAACAGCGTGGCTTTTCTGCTTCCATCCTGCCTGCAGAACTCACCTCTGCAAGGGGCACAGGGAAGGTGGAGAGGGCAGTTCTGGACTCTCCATTCACATCAACTTCCATTTTAAACACAAAGCTTTGCTCCTAAAAATAAAACAGAGCTTGATCAGAAAATGCAGCACAAGGTGCTGAGAAAGGACCACAGAAACGGAATTTTGTATCGCCCAGAAGGCATAACCAGTACTTCCCTATTCAGCCTGGTCTTAGCTCTGCAGGGTGTCACATAACAGAACTATCACCAACATCTGTCTTTCAAAATTATCTTGGGTGGTTTTTTTTAGTAAAAGATACTATAAACATACTGATAGTTCTTAATAGCTAAAACATACTTGAATACTATCATACACAAAAATGGAGCATCCCCCCAGATCATTTTTTCAGCCTTTTGGTGCATTTGATTCCTTGTAGTCCCTCACCTCTTGGAGCATCTACATCCACTAGCAGACCCATAGCATCTTCGCCTGTATTTACTGTGTAATTTGTCTACTGACAATATTCTTACTAGACAAAGCTTTCAAAAATCATGCTTAACAGATACCACCTCATTCAGGTATGACCACAGACCATACCTGATCTCCTGAATGTACTGGAATGCTTCAGTCTTCCAGATGTGCAGACAGCTTGCTTTAAATTCAAAGAATGACATCCTGGCTGTTGCACACCTGTCTGATTAGGTCACCAGCAATCATCACCCACTCTCCAAGAAAATTCACCTACCACTTATTCACAATCAACCAAACACACACTCTTTTATTCTAATAGGATTCTAATGTATTTCTAACGAAGTATACAGTGTTTAATGAATATAGCATTAGATTCTTATAAGCATCTTAAGAATAAGCAATATTTATTTACAGGTTTTTTCCTATTTCTTTTGGAAACAGACTATTTTACCCTTTCCTCACAACTATTCCAAACACATTATTTGGTGCCTTTATAGACCCAAGTGCTCACTGCAAGCTACTACCACCTCTAACATGGAAAGATATGGTCACCATCACACCAAGTATAAGTCAGTAGATGCCAGAACATAGAGAAACCTTCTTTTCAGTTCTATTTTCAGCATCATCTGGATCATTTCAGTGACACAGCTACTTCACAAAACAGAAAGGTCACATTTGTTTCCAAATCCATGCTTTCGTCATTGTCAGACTGTCACCTTTGCTCTAAACTGCAGCTAGCATCTCTCTAATCAGTATAGCTCACCAAAAAATTCAGCAGAGCTATGTCATGTTTAAAGGAAACAAGACTCAAAGGAAGGAAAGTTAGCATTTAAGTGTTAAGGAGAAACAATTCTGAAATTCATTATTTGTGACCCTAAACTACATTCATAAGCTCAATAATATTTCACAAATAAGACTGACTTAAAACATGCTTCCAAGAGCTTGCAAACTTTTAAAGCTACTACTTGCCATTTTGAGGCTTAGAACACCACAGGCCAAGTAGCAAAGACGCAACAAGGAAGTATTTTATTCCATCTTCTGCAATTAGATACCCCCCAAAATCCCATTAAGACCAATCTCCAGTAATTTGTTTTAAAATAAAGAGAGGAAGCTGTCTGCAAATATCACTTGCAAAAGAAAATACTAGCGTTATGAAAAATATAAGATTACCTTGTCTCTCTTAAGGGACTGGGAAGGAGCAGTTCAACTGTTCTGTCAGAGACTGGAAATCTGTTTTGAGACATCTTAGGGGCTTGGAATGTGTGGTAGGGAGTGGGTCAGGCCTTGCTCTGGTGAGGTGGTGCCCTGCCCCAGCCCTACAGTGTCCGTCAGTCATGGCACAATGGAGGCAGCTCCCCAGTGTTGCTTAACCCAGCCCCTCAGTGGCCAAGTGACCTGAAGCCCAACCTGGGAGGAAAGGTCTTTAAGAAGGCTGATCATGAGGCAAGCACACTGTTCTTTAACCCTACCTTCACCTTGGAGCTTTACATTGCTGGAACCCAGGAGTTGGTAGCTAAGTCTGTTTTTCTACACCTTTCCTGTACTCACTTTCTTTTTCTAACTTTCTTTTCACAGAACATAATGTCAAATGGGTTTAAAGGTTTTCTATGTTCAGTGCACTATGTCTGTGCGGTGGTGTTTTATGTTGTACTAAATCATGTGACAAAGTTCCTTATCTTCAATAGTTTGCTAGTAAACCTCCGCGTGATTTTTTACCTCTTCAGGACATCTGGTTGGTATTTCTCCTTTGCATCTACCCACAGCAAAATAATCTCGGTTTAACCCTGGATTTAAGTGACCAGGATGTGATGTTCCTATCTCTGCTTCCCTGTTTAGTTTCCAATAAACCTGCTGCTCCCTATGCTAATGAACTAGGAGTAAATAAAATGCCTACAGTTCTGCTAAAGAGGATTTTATTTTCCATTAACAGGCTGATGTTATGGAGAGACTATTTCTAATGTTCCCTTAGTCTTAAACGGTCTTTTCATTCTCACAGTCATGGTGTACTTAGGATTCTTCATTACCAGTTTTGTGTACCTTAACTTTTACAGATACATTTCATCAAATGAGTTTTTAAGCATTTTGGGGTTGGACCAGATGGTCTGGGGTTGGACTAGATCTCCAGAGGTCCCTTCCAACTGTAACAATTCCATGAATCAAACAATACAGGTAAAACAGTTAGAGGTAAGTACGGAATTGAAATACTGAAGCAAACCAGACGCCAAAATTTTTCACTGCATAAAGTCCATTCAACTCAAATTATTCCCATTACATTTAATTCAATATATATTTATGGAGTCAATGATCAGCTTTAGAACAGCAGAAGCAGTTGTTTCCTACTTCAACACCATATCAAGCAGTGAAACAGTAAATCTGATGAGGCTTCCACTGCTGAGACAGAGAGATTAATGACAATTTCTTAAGTTGAAATTATGCACCATCAGGAGCCACAATTACTGGAGGCAAGAGCACACAAATTCTGCACTACAACTTCCAGCTACCCTGTGATTTTAGCAAAGAAACCTAAGTATTTATCTGTTCTTGCTCTTAATTCCCAAGTTTTACCCTGCAGTTTGGAGATCTCTCCTGGAACTTTCCAGAAAGACCCAATTTGTTCTATTAAAAAAACCTGAAATGATGCTAGAAAATATATAAATAAAATGGACGTACTGCAAGGTTGGAAATTAATCGCATTATCTAGTCACATATAAACAGCAAGACCAACCAAAAAAAACCCCAACCAAGCCCAGAACAAACACATCACTTGCCACAAGCCATATGTGCCCTAAAGAAGGGGAAGGAGGAAGAGGTATCTTCATGCACTTTTGGAGTTAAAAAAGCCTTGCAAATCTGAAAGTAATACAAAGGCTTTTCTCAGAACGCAACTTTAAAAACTGATTTACTTTTGTTTGAAACCTAGGTGTGTGCTCTGGTAACCAAAAGCAATCAACTTCGAAAAGTAACCGTGCAGAAGGGAGGGAGTCAGCAGTTCACTGCAGAATAATTACCGTCACTGTAAACCAGTACAAAGGAAAATCAGAGCAGAAAGCCTTCAAGCCAGTAACCTCCAGCCTAGTACTTCAGCCTAAAACTACAGAACTCTCATTCTGTGCTGCAGTGTGAAGAACAGTATTAAACCCAAGATATCTGCCAGACATTTGAAAGCAATGTCAGCATCAGAAGCTGGTGCCACAAACATCAAAACCTTGAGGGAACAGCACTGCTAGCTGGTGACAGGAATGACTGACCAGCTCCATAAGCAAAGGTCCAAACCTTAGCATGTATGTGTTCAGCTGTTCTTTCCCAAGACTTTTAATGCCAGTTATTCAAGCTGCAGCTTCAACACGATTTGTATCCTTATCTAGGGAAAAAACCAAAAAAGACAAAGACATAATTTAGAAGACTTCTATGAAAGAAAATAGAAAATAATTTGAGATTCACAGTGAATGTAGGTACCATCACCTATAAAGAGATATTTAAAACCTTTTGACAGTATGTTTAGAACATTTCTATGCTTATAAAGCATTTGATAACTTCTGTTATGTTCACTGCTGTTTAGAAATATAAGCTCATCAGTAATACCCAGCATCAATTATAATACTGGAAAAAACAGCACTTCAGTTTAAAAAGATAGCTTCTTCAGATCACAGCTGGCTTGTCTTCTTGCCTCTCAAACAGAATGACAACAGAGTGATGCCAATTCAAGGCAATTTATAATTAAAGATTATTACTGAATCTAAGCAAGCAGACTAGGAACAAGATGGTATATCCTTTCCTGCTGGTCCACATATTAAAAAAATATGAAAAATAACTGAAAATAGCAGTTACTAAGAGAATTCATTTGACCAATACCCAGCAGAATGGCCTCCAGAACAGAATTCACTTCAATGAGATTTTACAAGATTTTATCAATTCTCTTTGATATTTATTTAAACAATATTTAAACCAGGCCACCCATATAAAGTAATCAGACCCAACACAGATTAGTATTGAGAAAAATGTCTAAAACAGAGCAGATGAATAAAGAAGATACATACTAGATGAACTACGAAAAAATCACTGTATAACCTCAAAGAATACATCAATATTCTTGGAATAGTTCTTTCAGTGTAAAACCATCAAAATTTCCACATTTTGCAAATATAAAGGTTTTCTGATTATTGAATCTTTCACAAAGTTGTCAGACACCATTGATATCCTTCTCATAACATGGGACAAATGAAAAACAGACATGCATGACATACTTGTGCCTTGTATCACAATATACACACCGTAAATCATTTATTGTTGAAATGATTTATCGCCACGTGCCTCACTGCACTCAAAATCTTGTGTTTGTTTTTCTTCCCCGATCATCTTTCCCCGAAAGATGTTATTTCTTTTTTTACAAGTATTACTCTCTTTCTGAGGAGAGAAATGTGACTCACAAACTATGAACTTTAATTACTCAGTATTTAAAGACAAAGAAAGATGAAGAGGGGTTTTCCTTGATACTTCTATACTTTGTAGAAAGTCTGCATTATTTTGGAACCACTGTAAGTTACTCTTGACAAAATAACTGGTTCTCTGTAATTTGGCATTTCTCTTGTTACTTATCTCCTCAGCTAAAATGTGAAGTGATTTGACAGCATGCCTTTTTTTTTTCCTCTTAGATAAGCATTAAATTTCTGTCCATCAAGTAAATATTTTCCTTTTAAGAACTGATTTGTTCCCCCTAGGTGCCATGCCTGTAGGTAATACTATTAGTTAAGAATCACAAAGATGTGTCACATTGATAAAACAATCATTATTGCAAAAAGAAAGGGCGGAACGGAGATGGCAGCGGTGGTACCAACTGTAAAAGAGTTAAACATACGGAAGAAAGGTATCAAGCCAGTTTTGACACTTTCCCTTCTGTGTTGCCATTACTTAATATATATGCAACACGCTTCAAAGACAAAATGTTTGTCTTTTAAACATCAGCAGTAAGTGAAATGGCCCATGTGTGAAGCCAGCACACTTTTAATTATTTCATCTGTCTCTTTGTGAAAGGTAAAAAACAAGGACTACATCTTTCCCTTTGCAGTCCAAAGGGAAAAAATTTTTGCTGTTCCTAACAAGAAATTCCATACTACTCTAAGCCAAAGAGAGTGGAGGCAATATGAAATTGTTGCACCACATAAGACAACATACAGATGGAATAACAACTAAGTGTAGCACTGATTTACTTCCTCTAAATTACATGCAAGAAAATGAAATTATGCATAGGACATACACTATAATCCTACAGGCCTTACAAAACCAGATGCATTTACATTACTGAATTAATAAAGCTACTGTGGTAACTTCAGAATGTAATGTAAAACAACAGCCTACAAAATAACTAATGAAGTGTGTGTGTATTGGGGGGGAGGGTGGTGGTGTTCTTCTCAACAGGTAAAACATTAAGCCATTCAGCTATCCAGTATACCAGGCAGTGAATACCACATGGCTTACATAGAACTAGGATTGACAAAATGTTTTTTTTAAAAAGATGATTAAATCATTTTCTACCAGTAAGCTCTTACTCCAAGTAGCAGCAACTATTTTAAAAATTCTTGTTACTAATGCAGCTTTAACCAGAAAACTATTATGATCCAGAAAACTACCTTTTAGAATTGAAGATGGTCACAAGCACACTACTGAGGAACCACAACTAGTAACACAAGTGACTAGCTCAGACCAGATCAGCATGACAGAGCATTTAGTGTACAAAAAAAAAGAGACAGATGGAATGTCAAGAGTTTGACCAGAATAATGAATTTTGGATAAGCAGACCTAGCAAGCAGGAAAAGTGAAAGAAGATGGTAGGAAAGAAGGCCACTTAACATCCCTCTGCCACGAATACTAGATGGAAGTGTTTAACAGACAATGACTTCTCTGAAATAGAGTTTTCCACACTGCTGGAAGACTCCCTTGCTGGACTGAATCACAGACAAACACTTCCCCTTCACTCAGTCAGTAAAATGATGCTCCTGGACAGCATAACAATCAATAAAGGTGGTTGTTTACCATCCTGACTCATCAAAAAATGAAACAGTGAGATACATGTAAAGAAGCTGATGCATATTGTAGAACAAATAATCGTTATTCTTTATTGGATTAGTAAGCAAAAGAACGTTTCCCTTATCATTTCTGCACGCAGCTATGCATTTTTACTTTTACTCTTCCATCTTTTCATCAACTCAAATCTAAGTTTTATTTTCAAAGTTCTTTTTACTTTCACGTTAGCCCACTTGGGAACACAACCAACAACCTGACTTGTCAACAAAATACAAAACTGTTTTTTAAAAATACGAGGCAGGAACAAACAAACAAAAGCAGAGTGCTTAAACTATTCCAGGGTTCACCAAATAAATACTGATTTCTGTTCTTTAAAAATCAAAGTTTTAATGGGACTACCGGTCTCCACTGTTTTTGTGTTAGAGAAATAATTCTTGTTGGGTAGTATTCTATACTTGAAAGTCTGACAGTGCAGCTCTGGACACATTATTTTGAAATTATCAGCCTAAACCATACTATATTCAGCCTTTGACTAGGAACAGCTATTCAAAGAAAGATACTTTAAAAAGAGACCTACTCACAGATATTATGAAAAATATGTTTAATCAATGCAATTTAGTTTTTTCAGTTTTTTTAACGGAAGCACTCTTAAGTCACTAGTTCCTTGTCTTAACTTGCTACAATCTGTAGCAGATATTTAGATACTTGGTGGAAAGGTTTCACAGTCACTTATGCGATCCACACTGCTAAAGGTCACTTCCTCAAGCTCATTAGAGTAATGTATGTAAAGGCTTTAAAATTTTGTTGTCTGCCTGCTTCTCAAATCCTCCTTCCCTTACTTAAATGCTGCCTAAAAACAAGTGGAATGAAAGTACAGAATAATAATTAATAAAAACCCAACAGTACATGCAGTTAGCAGTAAATTTCTATTAAACTTACAACCAGTGTGAAGAGAAATTTTCCTCCAAGAACACTCAGTTTTGACTCATCTGACTTTGCCATTACATACCACATTTGCATATGATTATCCATGCCCGGTGGCCAAGCCAGCGGCATAAGGCTGGTCAAAGAAGTGATTGTATAGAAAGCCACGCTATAATGTCAGTACTCTTATGCAAGAGCCTAATCTCAGTGACTGCACTGCTACTGCCTCATTTCCCTGTGCTTCAAAGCCACTGTGAGAACCACCCTCCTCCATCTTCATTACCCTAACGAATGCTCTTCCTCAAGGGGGAAAAAAAACAACTGAAGCAAGCACACCCAGTCAGACAGAATACGGTTGAAAATACACCAACAGCAGGAGGGTGGTGGGAGGAGCAGCTTTCTGACATTGATTCATTTCTGCATGCAGCTATGCAAGCACACACACATGACACCCTGGCCCACTTCAGAGAACACAGTAACACAGACATGTTCATAAGAAACATTTGTTAGTGCTCATCATTTGCTATTTTCTTTGTAATAGATAATCCATTTATGCTAGGCAAAATCCCTATATAAAACAGCATATAAATAATATATACAGAGAATTAAGATCTGAGGTTGTTTTCTAACATCCTGCAGACCACTCAAAATAGCTCCGATACTGCTCAGAGATACTCTCCCAGTAAATGTGCAGAGACAGAACTGGCAAAACATGCCTGCTAATGAACCAAAGCACCTTAGCAAGTTTCATACTCTGTGAAGTAACACGTTAATGCACCTTCGAGTGCACAAGGGCAGTCAGTGAGCATCACAGGTCAAACAGTGAATATTTAGACAAAACTCTTGAGTCTCTGTCTATGCTTCACTAAGCAAAATTTATTACAAAGAAATATAAAGTTACCCACAGAAGGCTGTGCACTAGTGCACGTTGTTATTGCCAGAATCAACAGTAAGGTTGTATTCAAGTTTATCACTTGCCTGAGAATATGGGGCTGCCAGTGGCTTGAAGCTGCAACTGAGGAGATAGTTATGCATACTAAATACATATATACACTAATATTAGATAAAGCTGGTAGCAGGTAAGTTCTGGACTTTTCCACCGCTTGCACTGTCACCCATTGGGTGGCAAGGAGAGCGCACAGGAGCAGCCTCAATGCAGGCTCCAGGCCCTGCATGGCAGCTCCCCGGCTTCCCCGCACGCACGGGCATCGACACCAGCATCCTGGCCTCCTCCTGCCGGGCAGCTCCTGGTTGCTCCTCCCTACCGGCTCAGCCCCGCCGCACTCGGGGCCGCAGGGCGGGCTCCGGGGCCTGCAGGAGCGCGGGGCCGCCGCTCGCACCACGGGACCTGGCACTGCCCGGGCACGGCCCGCCCGGCCCCTCAGCCCGCGGGCCCCGCGGTCGCTGGGAGCAGGCAGAGGCGCCGCCGNCCGTGCGGTGCATCCCGGCCGTTCCGAGCTCCGCCTCCCTCGTCGGCCTGAGCCTCGGTGTCTTCCACCAGCCCCACGTGGCCTGAGACTGGCTTAATAACCATTAGTCCGCCCTGCCATTTCTTACAGCTGTCGTACGCAGCTGTAAGAATGGATCAAGTAACCATCTCTTGGTGACTTTCTCATTGCGGGAATACCGCCCACCTCTGTGGTATTTCCATACAGCCTACAAAGTTTGAACGCTGACTAGATAACAAACCTTTAGTAATGGGTTTTGCCAACAACCAATTAGATCATTTCCCTATTTCATTTTGCTGGTTAAGCAAAGATGCTATTACTACAGCAAACTTTGCAAACAATTGCTGAACTTGGCTTTTGCAAGTAAAAGGGAAGGGAAAGAAAAAGTGTGATATCATAGTCCTCTTTTTCCAGCTCTACCACACAGCTCTTAAACCCCTAGGGGTGGACTTAAGCTAGGTTTTGTTTCTGAAACTGGGTCTTTAAAGACACATTCTTAAACACACAGCTGAAGTTTATTACTCTCATTGGGAAGGCATGGATGACCCCAGTACAAAGGCCATGTTCTGTTCTTCCTTTAGTCCCAATGGTCCTGCCAAGAAAGTTGCAGGTGATCTGGTCTTGAATTGCACCGAAAGCTGTCGGCATTCCATATGCACCCAGACTAACCACTGTGCTCCCAAATGCTCCTGGAATTTGTGTTTCTTGGAAATTCTCAGCTAGAACAAACAACAGAGAAATATAACCCGAAGTTTTTATAAGGAATTTTAATTACAGGCTCTGCAAGTTCTAAATAGTCATTGAGTTTGCAAGATCACAAAAGTGTTCCACAAACTAAATTAGTAAGTTTAGTACAGAACAGGGGGACTGTATCTGGTCAAGCAGCAGTTTAAGAAAGGGAACGTGTAGTGTAATTCAGGGGCATTATGATGCTCCATATTGCTTATGGTTGCTCCTTTGGGTCATGTTGACACCTACAATACTAACCTGAGCATGAAATCCAATCTTCCTATGTTGTCCTGAGGTATAAATGAGGCTGTAAGATCTTATGAGTTACTGTATCACAACTTTCTCCCAACGAACTTCCAACAACTTCCTGCTCTTGCTGTCAGCTGAGTTTTCAGTCAGACTCTGAAATGGAGCTCCAAGGAGGAGAGGGCAGGCAGCAGTAGTGATGGACTGCAGGAGACAACAGGTGCTTGGGGGATGATCATAATGTGTTCTAACTACATACCTGTTTAAAAGAAAACATGTTTTACAGATTAGCAGTCCTGTCCCATCATGTGTTCTCCTCCTCCTTCCAGATATTTTAGTATTTAATTAGTTGTAAAATTTATTAACGTTTATCACACTGACAGAATTAACATGGTGCAAAACTTTTAAATTCCTAGGCAGCAAAATAAAGGCAGACCCTGAAAACTTCTCCTAAAGCTAGTACTCATATTCCATACCAAATATTTGAAAATGAAAGAATGAACCTACAATTTCCTAAATCCCCATAATTTACCAAGTTTTGCATTTTCAATGCAATCATGCTGTTAAAATTTTCCCAGGATAAACTACTGTATTTCATTGCTTTTTGCAATTTTTATCCAGGTATCCAAGATTTTACATGGAAAACAAAGATATTTGAGAAAACTTGGACTTTGTTTTCCCACATAAGATCTGATCAACACTTCCTAGGTCTACTGTAACACAAAACAAAAGAGACCATTACAAGCCATTTTCTCTGCATCATCTTGGCCAGAACATGAAGTACCAACATCTTAAGAGTGTCTGTGCTCATCAGTAGCTACCCACATCAATGACAGTCAATTAGGATCTCAAAACAATTTATAAGTAAACACAATATTAAAGATAAAATACCCAGAAAACGGCTCAATTTCTATTCTTCTCTTCAAGCTCTTCCTGATTTATTATCCTTAGAGTGCTTTTATCAAAATACTTATTTCTCTTGCTGGTCTTATATTCCACGTTTGTGCATTGGAAACTGCTTTGGTGTTTTGAGCATTAGTGAAGTTATTAAATTAAACAGCTGAAAGCTGAGAAATTGAGAGAGTATTTACTCAAGTGTGTTTCTTTGCTTCTCTGTACATGGATTTAATTCCAAAGCCTAGTGAGACAAACATTTTTATTAAATACTCACTTTCCTTTCCCTTATGAAGAATTGTAGCCATTATTTTGAAAATCTGATTTTTGCTGGAAATCCATGACCACATTCAGGATAAAAAACAAGGTACTAATTTGAGAGGGGACAGGGAAGAGAAAAGCAGCTGTGAGGAGGGTATGACTGATGTGGCAGAATAACAGTATACTGGGGAGAAAAAAATGGAATATTTTTATATTAAGAGACAAAGAAAGGAATATTACCTATTGCCATATAACCTGCAAATTTTGCCATCCAAACTCAAAGTTTAGTCATATCTTGAAGGACTATTTGGCTAAGCTAAAAACATTACAGTGAAAATCTACTTAAAACCTAAACAAAATTTCTTAAGCACATCATTTAATAAAATCCCATCTTGATTTTTTTTATATAACAAGTTAAAACAATTTTATTAAGTGTGAAAAGCATCCCTTGATTTACTTATTGGGCCAAATTCACTTTTTTGCCTAAATAACCTGATTTCAGCTGGAATAATGGCTCTTGAAGCAAGACTGAATTTTGTCTGATAGACATGAACACAAGAAAGAATATGAAAAAAGTGGTGGGTTTAGAGCTTTGTGCCTTTTGCAGATCTTCAGTTAGTAGCAGCTCTGATTCAGAGCAGCTGGAAGCAATAAACAGAATGATTTAACATGATAAGACACACTCTGTCCTACACCATGAGATCTGAAAGTTACTGGGAAAGGGAAGTGAAGTTTTGGACCAGTCTTTAACAAAATCTGCACTTGGTGTGCACATGTACAGGAAGAGGCAACAGAAAACACCTGCCAGTGTTGCTATAGGTCTGTTAACTGAACCTAAGGAGGTTTATCAAAATCAAACTGTACCTTGTTAAGGAACAGGAAAAGTGATGAAGACATGTCTATAACTCACAGAGTTGGTGCAGTCTCCATCCTTCAAGGCTCTCAAGCCCAAGGCGGATTAAGTGACCTGATCTGGTCTCACAAATGACCCTGATTTGAGCAGACATGGGACAACAGTCCTCCTGAGGCTCTTTCCATCCTGACTTTCTGTGTTCCTGTGATCCTTGTTTCACCTTATTGCTTTTGGGTTGAATGCATAGCCTATGTTGAGGTTAAAATGTATGGCAGTTAATAACAATAGAATAGAATAGAATAGAATAGAATAGAATAGAATAGAATAGAATAGAATAGAATAGAATAGAATAGAATAGTTCATTTGAAAGGGACCTACAATGATCACCTATTTTAACTGCCTGACCACTTGAGGGCTGACCAAATTTAAAGCCCATTATGAAGGACACTATCCAGATGCCTGTTTTTAAGGCACCGACAGGCTCAGGGTATCAACCACCTCTCTATAAAGCCTGTGCCAGGGTCTGACCACCCTCTCAGAAAATCAGTGCTTCCTAACGTCCAGTTGAACCTCCTCTGATGCAGTTCTGAACCATTCCCACACATCCTGTTGCTGAATTGCAGGGAGAAGAGCTCAGCACCTCTTTCCCCACTTCCCCTCCTCTGGGAACTGAACAGAGCAGTGATGTTGCCCCTCAGCCTCCTTCTCTCCAAACTAATCAAACCCCACCACTCCTTGCAGGACAGATATCCCAGCCCTTCTACCTGCTTGGTTGTCTTCCTCTGGATGTATTCAGGTGCCTTAGCATCATTCTTAATTTTTGTGGCCCAGAACTGCACACAGTTTTAGTCCATGTTTACTTACTCATAACTAATACTGAAGCTAAAAAAGGGCAGGAATCTCCAGCTTTTTGCTTTTTCCATTCTATTTCAAATACAATGTAATTTCAGTCTTTTGAATTTTTGGGTTTTTTCCTTTGTTCTCCTTTCTACTTTTCCGTATTTGTAACACTACATGTTCTATTCAAGTCTAAAAATGTCTAAAAATGTCTACAGACTCTTAGTTTAAATTCATAAAGTTCAAAATACTTTCCAGAGCAGCCTTTTAAAATAATTTGTGGAAGCTTTACATACAATTTTTTTAAAGTCTAAATATATTTCCAGCCATCCCCCAAAAGAGAAATGAGAAAGCTATCAAGAGTCTGAAGAAAAATAAGACAGGAAGTCTGAACGGACTTATACTCAGGTTTAAAAAGATTAATCTATGTTTTAGTATTTGTATTAGTATTTTTTGTACACAACAAATAATAATCTTATTAAATAAAGGAGCAGTTATTCCTTCTTCTGGAGAGATGAAATAGGAGATTTAGGAAGACAGGTACACCAAGCCCAAACAAGCTTTGTTGGAAGCAAAGATACTGCCATTATATTAGAAAGATTCTTGATCTGGTGCAAAATGCATGTCAGCCAATTACCTTGTTTTCCCTTGTCAGTGACTTTTGTCTCTTTGACTGAACAGGATGGAGATCTTTAAGCTCTAATCCTTAGAACTCCTGATTAGAAGTCTATTTCTATATGCTACATTCATACATTGTGTGGTACAGTGACAATCAACTTTTTAATCCAGTCTATTTTATTTTTTTTTTAAGCAAGTCCGTTTTGGAACTGTTTCTGTATCACTGCAGAATTTAAGCCTCCTGTAAGGTCTTTTTCACACTAGCTTCTAGCTTTTAGGATATAGGTGTTCTCTGTATTTAGTACATTCTCCTCCTCCTAGGCCCACTTTTGATGCCATTCACACACTCACACATTCTCTTTTTTTACAGATAAAATATTTGGCCTGTTTTTTTATTCAACATCTGTTTTTCACACTAATACACTCTGGAGTGCTTTGGTGTTATGGTAAGATGGTTGTTTTTAAGACTAAGTGAGGGAATTAAAAAAATTAGTATTTAACAATACTCAGTGAAATTTGTCCTCCTCACAAAAGTAAGTAAAATGAAAACCATTATTTAGAAAGAAAAATAAAAGAAGATGAACTACTACAAGAAAGTACACTTCTTTTCTTACACTGCTTCTTGTAGACATTTTGGAAAAGTTTTTGCTATTTTTTCTTTAGCAAGNTTCCCTTAATTTCTATGTGCTTGGATAATTACATAACTGAAATTTATATATTTATAATAAAGGAACATACCACATAAAACAAGATTTAAATTAATTTTAGGAGTTTTCACACATTTTTATGGTTTGGTCTGTTTTGTAATGATGCTCCATTTTTGAAGAAATGCTAAGCTAAATAAACTACATTGCAGGGTGATAATGTTTTGGGAGTTACAGTCATATTTGACCACTGATTTTCTGTAAGCATAGTATTTGACGTCAGTCAAATCTGGTTGGAATAGGATGCACAGTTCAAAAAGTTTATGTGAGAGATAGTGCTACTGCATAAAGAAACTGAATTAAAAATAGGTTCAAATCTGTGCAGCTCGCATTGTGTTCTATTGTCAGTCTCACCAGAAGTAGAAGAGCACTCACAGTGGTTCTGTATTTGACGTTACAATTCTGGAACACAACAACACATTGCAGAATGTGTGACTGCCACTCATCTTTTTGAGGAGTGATTTCAGTATAAAATGATACTGTCATTTCTTTTATGCCACATCCTTAACCATCAAGAGAAATTTTGGCTTATTTTAAATTAATGGCTTATATGTAAATTGTTTTCCATTGAGATTACTTCATCAACTACTCACTATACTTCACAGTGCTTTTAAAAGAAAACACAATAGAGAGAAGTTGCCAGTGACTTTGATTTTATTTAGAAGCACATAAAAAAAGTTATGCCACAGCTTTGGTTGACTGGAATGATACATACACTTAAATTTCTACAGTTTTTTTTTTTTTCAAATGGTAAACAAGTGTACATTCAGTTGTATGCAAGACCAGCATTGTCAGTAACACAATTACACTACAGAAAACGAAATGCTTGAAGTATATCGCTGTGAAACCCTTCATATTTTTGGTATTTAACCAGCATTGTTAGAAATAGTCTGCTGAAGCCATTTCATATATGGTAAACACTGAAAAAAGACCCTGTGGCAAAGTGAATGTAATTATAGTTGCACTGGCTCTCAA
>VYXC01006937.1:188772-223441 GCA_013397175.1 Platysteira castanea
CCTCAAATTTTTTTGTTGAGTTTTGACAATTCTGCTGGCAGCTAATCATATCCCAGCAGGTCACTGTAGTATCTATATGTCTAAGGGATATGGCTTAAACCATAATCTTGAAATATATATGTAGTGTTTTATTTGAATATTTTCTGGTAAGTATTGCATGATGTTATGAGAAATAAATTTGAAATTTAATGATGAAGAAGCCCGACAGTATCCCTTTAAAAAGGCAATTTCCTGTACACTAACAGCCTTTGATCATTGGCTGTATTTATTCTTAAAGCATCAAAGGACAAGACAATGAAAGGGTTAACGCAGCATCTCAAAAAGCCACCCTGCTGTCTTAAGATTCAAAAGCTGTAGAGACATACCACTGGAGCCTAGAAATTCCACAGAGGAAATGGACCAGCACCTAAGGAGGTGTGGGTGTTCTGCAGAGGCCCAGAAAATAAGGTATAGCACTTTCAGAAGATACTTGTTTCACCATGTTCCTTGAACTAAAGATGGGGGGGTAGTCTGAAATGAGTTAAGAGGGTGTGATAACAACATAAAAGTAAGAAAAAAACAGAGTGAAAGGGACAAGGATAATCAAAGTGATAGTCCAGAGGACAGACAAAACAACATCAGTATGGAGTTATGTTAGTAGAGAACCCTTGGAAACCTGCAATGTACTTAGGGTTCATAGGAGCTCGTTCTGCATGCATTAATCTTGTTGAAGATGTGTGGTAAAACTGCTGCATTAAATGAATCAGAACAATCAATGTTATCAGTAAAAGCTATTTAGATTTTTTTTTTAAAGAATGGAGTCAGAAAAAGTGACTAAATGGAGCAGAAAGTAATCATATTATTAGCCACAGATTCTCAAATGCAGTTCTTACTTTCTGACCTTGTATGTTTTGGAAATATTGTTTGGTTTGAGTCTTAATATAAAAAATGGACTCCTGACTTCTCCATTTGAAATAGGACATTAGATTTGGCCTTTTAGATCAAACACAGTCTTACTGCTATAAATTCAGCCTTACTATAGCTTTCCTTCAAGAAGCACAGCAGCGCAAAAAAAGTCACTACGGGTTCGAAATGAATGTAACAAAAGACTACTTTGCTTCTAAGCAAAGCCAAATAAAAACTCAAGACTTTTTTTTTTAAACTTTCTTTCTAAGCAAATATATTTTGAATCTAACATGAAAATACTGATGATTTCCACTGCAATTTCAATATCACTATCACTGAACTCAGCCAGCAGTCATGCACATTTTAAAACTGCAGTTAAGAAATCTGGAAAAGCGAAATTCAGGTCTGATGGGTGCTGAAGAGTGAGTCTACTTTTCATGAACAGGATATATCTGGGGCCTATTTAATTACGTAGAAAGGAGGTGCAAAATATTTTGCTGAGGAAGAAAAAGACATACCTCTGTCCTGTGTGTTAAACGAGAATTTTTGCAAACTGAAGACAGTTAACTCTCACTCTTGAAGCTCAAGAGGTCAATGCTGCTCAAGAAGTCACAGCTCTCTTGCTGTGATTTTTAGTGCAATATTTAAGTAATTTGCACATCTGATGAACAGAGAAGTATGATAAGGTAAAATAAATTTTTGTCCCATGAAAAATACAGCAATTTAGCAGGCATAGAACCAAAACTTCTGCTTTAGTTTTTGTAATTTAGCATCACTTCAAGAAGATAACTCCAGCTGTCAATTCAGTGATATATTTTAGAATGGGCAGGCTCAGAGAATCAGCTCAGCAGGAGAAAGACAAAGAAGAACCAGCAGCTATCAAGATGTGTATGTCTAGTAAGATCAGATTTCATTGTCTGTATCTTGTACCATACTGTCTGATCGATCACACAAGAACTTGCGGAGAATAATTTATTAGAGAGATCATGATTGACAGTAGCACTGAATTTTTTTTTTTCATGGATTTTTCCAAGGAATGAATTTTGATGTTGTATTTATACTAATGAATGGTAAAGAAAGAATTTAGGATATCTAATGATTACAAATATATTTGGAATTGTGCTTGAAGTTAGGAACAACAGACGGCTGGATGATACTGTACACCCCGTATTTGAAATAAAAATAAAAGGGATGAAGCAAGGAACCTTTTGTTTTCGATTTTGTTTTTAAAATAAAAGCAAAACGTACCATTGGTTGGGTGTCGAGCAAATGAGATAGAAAACCTTTTAACAGCAGAACCGCGTGTGGTGTCTAAGAAAGAGAAAAACAGGTACCTGAAATTTGTAACAGCTACCAAAAGAGGGAGATTTTAAAATAGGAAAGGAAGAAGAAAGGAAGAAAGATGAGAAGGTATTAGAAGTGAGTGGCATGCAGAAGGGACCAAGGAAAAGGACTAAAACCTAAACAGATGTTAAAAGAAGAAAATTTGGATTGTTGGTAACTACAAGACGTGTAATGAAGTGTATGAAAACAAGCAGAATGAGCTGGTGATTCTGGCATACAAGGTTATTCAGGTTAGACTCAAACACTGAGTAGTGAAGTGGGGGGGAAAACAGCATGAATACCGTTTCACCTCAGAGTTATAAAGGTGTGCTTTGGTATCTCTATGTTCTGAAATCTAGTGAGAGAGTTTCTTCTCTATCCCAGATTATCCAAAACTGAGAATCTCCTGCTCCTTTGTAATCCAAACCCCACCATATAAAAAGGTCAGGAATCCTAAAATTTTCACCATCAGTATTTAACTTATTACTTTATAATTTCATTCCTTGTATATGCTCCAAATAATTTAATTTCAAGATCAATTAGCAGTGATAAAAACTAGAGATTAAAATGATTAAAGAATTTAAAAACCAAACTTTCAGTTTACTTAAAAAATGCACTTGCTGGAACCTCCTGGCGCACATTACAAGTGATCTGATGTTCAAGACATATAAGAATTAACTATGCTATTAAGTTAAACATAAGGAAGCTATGGGCAATAAAGAAGCAACAGAAACTCATAAAATTAATACTAAGGCCAAAGATTCTAGGATTCCATTAAAATCTTTAGAAGTTTAATGTGGCACATGGGTTGTGCGTGCATGTGCGAGAGTGTGCACATACCATCTATGAAGCCAGAAGAAGTCAGCTTTTTACGATGAGTACGAGCATAATCCTGTAGGTTAGGTGCACTTGAAGAACCCCCGAGCACTGAGGTGCTAAACAGGCCCGCACAGTGAGACCCTGATGGGAGTTAGAGAAAATACATACAACAACCAGGTGTTCGTCCATTCACATTGGGGATGCATGCAGCATGCAAGCACATGGCTCTTACCACACAAAAGGCAGCTTTTGGCAGTACCTTGGACAGGTTCACAATATGCTTGTAATGTCAGAATGGGACTTGTAGGCTGAAACTATCATAATTTATTGTGCTTCTATTCATGAAACAGCACACTCTGCTATATGTGCAAAGAGAGGACTGGCTTTAACAAAGTGAGTTCTTGTCCTGTTTCCACTTTTGGTAAAAAAAAGTTACCAGTTAGCATCAATGTAAACATAAACAAAACAACAAAACAAAATGAAGATGATGATGACAATGATGATGATTGATGATGATGATTTTAAAGTTGTGTCTGAAAACCTGTATTCCTGAAACAAATGTAACCTGGAAAAATACTGCTCATTGCTTTCATTCAAATCAGCCTTTGAGATGACAGGCTGCTATAAAGTACTCATGCAGTTCCACAGACTTAGTATGTGGAAATACTTCTAACCCCAACAAAATCTTGACCAAATTGGAAATACTCCATTCATAATTCAGGTGCCATTACTGACAATGTTACAAACCGAAAATACCTGAAAGTTTCATCAAGTTTAACTTGACTTCCTTTCCTGAGAAGACTTTTGCACAGCTCTGTGCAAGTGACAGTACTTTGTTACAACTCATGCATTCCTGCCACTAGAATGGGAGTTTAAACAAATCACAGAAAGCCACAGACAAAAATATAAAAATAACTTTTGTAATTGTAAACCATTAATGAAACTTACATACAACAATGAACAAAATGGAAAAAAAGTTGCAATTTTTTTCCTTTACATGTTACTACTAGTTGAAAGGAGAAGCGCTTTTTCACTCAGAACTTATCTTTTACGTTTTAGGTAAGTAGCAGCAGATTTTTTTTTGAAAACCAGCGATATTTCCTTTCATTACTTATAACAATCCAGGGAGGGGAAACATTACTAGCACATGTGACCAATCACAGCCAAAATAAATTGGTGCCTGGTCTGTGGCAAAAGCCTTTCACACCAAATATAATATCTTAATCTACACCAAAATACATCAACTTCCACAAGCCATATTGTGTCATACAAAAGAAAATTCATTTAACTTTAGCAAGCACATAATAAAAACCAGGACTTCAATAAACAAGAGCACCTGATGTATGCATTTTACTATGGGAAAAATATAATGGGAAGAAAAGTATCACAGAAAGATTAGACATACAAAAAAATACATATCTTTGCAAATAAAGGAAAAGCTACTTCTAAGTTTATGCATATAGGTTATGCATTTTTTACACTTAATTTTTCCCACAAAAAGACACACAGAAAAAAAAAGCAATATTGATTTACAGTAGCGCATGATTTCATTTTTTTGCATGTGAGTCATATGTATGCCTGTTTTAATAAAGCAACAGAAAAGCACCATTTGAATTAAGAGAATTTGAAAGAAGTCTTTGAATTATAGCATGATTCATTCTAATGCTGAAAAGAAGAAATTAATTTTAAGAGAGGGAGTATGTGCAAAACCCCTGATACTATCAAGAAACTTTATGTTTGCTCCCTATCCCCCTCCCCTTGGAAAAACATCTTCACTTTCATCAATTGCCCACAGTAGGAAACAGAAATTTTCAAGGAGAAGTGTTTTAACTGTTTCCAGAGCAGGCCATTTTAATCCAAAAGATTTTTGCAAAATCCAAAATCTTAATCAGAAATTACATTATCTTAAAAATCTAGTTTATGTTAAAAACAATCCTGTGTACCTATTGTGAGCAGTACAGAAGGAGTAGTACGAACAGTCTCAAACAATTTTCTCTTTTCAGTTATAATTTATTTTAAAGTTTTGCTGCAAAAAAATTGTCCAGTCCATAGGTAGACACTCAGCATATGTAACTGATAACAAGTACTATTGGGTCCTGTCAATAAAAAAAGCTATTCCAAGAATATACAACTATAGAGAACAGCAGGCAGATGAAAAGTTGGTAACATCAAACAAATTTTCAACTGTAGGCACATACCTAGACCACTCTGCTTTTGTTCCAGAATAGTTCTTGGTGTTCGTAAGTTACTATTGCTTTCTGATAGGACCTGGATATAAGAAACAGAAAAATAAGGGGAAGTAGAACAGCAGCATGAAACATCCATTTAACTTGATACAGCAGCCTGTTTCAGACAGACAGGTGTTAATAAGCTGTATGATAAGTGTTAGTAAAAATATGTAAAGGAAACATGAAAGATCATGCAATATCCCCTTCTGAAGGGAGTCCATTTCACATATGAGTTCCTTGCAATGAAGTGGTGCAAAGCAAGCATTCAGAATGATAAAGGACACAGACCAAGACTGATACGAGACATTTGAGACATTTTATTTCATTTTACCAAATGCACTTTCCTAAACTGCGCCTGTATTGAAAAAAGGAGGGGAGGGAAGGAAAGACAGACAAGCTATTGAGGACACCATATGATCACTGACCATGCACAGGCTCAATCACTATAATCTTCAGATGCTCACAGCCTTTGCTGATATAAACTTTTCCAATGTAAATCGTTTTAGAATTTTCCATAATAAATTATGAAAATTTTCGAAGAAAAAGGATATGGTTTCAGAACACCATCCATTGTCCTACATGTAAACAATATCTTGACATTCTGAATAGCTTTAGATCTTCACTGGTACTTCCAAAACATTCACTGTTTCTTTTTTTCCCTGCCTTCCCCCCACCCCCCATTACAAGGAACAATCTTCAAAATATTGTACAAGTCAATGGATGATGTACTGTGTTGGGAGTTTCAGACACCTCCGGATACAGATGGCAAGAATTATTAGTGCTAGAGTTTTTTCCCTGCAGTAGTTAATACCAGGCCACTGAAAATATGATATATGCAAAACAAGTTTTGAATAGCAACATGAAGTACCAAATAAATTATTTTAAATGGTATTGGTTGCAATTAATTTTTTTTTTAAATTTACCTACCACCAAATTAAGCAATGCTGGTTTTAAAGTCTTAAAGGACAACTAAACCAAAGCATAATTCTCTTTCATTAGGCAGTACACTAAGTCTTTTTTACTGTGGTAACATTTGCAATTCCTATAAAGAAACCAAATTTTTATGAAAGTGTGTAACATTCAGTGGAAAAACATGCACTTGCTCTTTTCCCCCAGACATTCTTGGCAAGTAATTTTAAGAAGTGGAAGGTATTGCTTGAAACATAATCCATAACAAGGGATTAGATGTCCTTAAAGACAGTTGTTGCTTGGAATGCATAAAATGTTTAATGAAGTAAAGTTTAAAAACCTGTTGCCATGAGCCAAAAATACTGGATGTGAAAGCCAGTGATTTAGGGGAGACAGGGGAAGAAGTGATTTGTTCCCCTGATCTGCGTCTTCGACGCCCAGTACCCACACCACTGGTGTAATGCAGCCAGGTACCAATACACTCTGGGCTAGACACACTCAGGGGGCTCTCTTCCTGGAAGTGAGAAAGGGGGCAAAAAACAGCAAAGCATGCAAAGTTAGATTCAACAGAGCCAAATGAACAGAAAAGAAAAAAACCCAATCTGCTTGCACCCTTATATATACTACCTTTAAAACTATTAAACAGCAAAGAGAGAAGAATAATAGTACAATATTAGAAAGTTATCAGTTTCATTTTTATCTTTTCATCCAACTCTATCTTTCACTACAATACTTCAATCAAATTTCTAGTAGACTAATATTAGATATGAGAGAAAATTATTTGTTATCAATAATTAATTCATAATTTTAGGAATTTTTTACATGTTGGAAACAACTTCTGTTACCCTTGGCATACTGTTTAATAGTTTTTCCCCTCTTAAGTACATTAAACTTTCCTATTTATTACTTAATAGTTTCCATTTCTAGTCTATAAGCTTATGTGAAAGCTGCTTGTTTTTAAAATTGCCTTTGAGACTTTACAGCAGACTCACTGCTAGTAGCACCAACCTAACTGGTAGTAGTTTTCCGAACTTAAAAATGTCCTAAAAATTATCTGACCCTGGACACCTTATCAGGACTTCAAGAGAGGACAGTGTCAGGCTAAGTACCCCCTCATGTCTACATCATTATGTACCATTACCAATTAACATTTTTTGTAATACAGAGTTTGCCTTCCAATGTCAATGAGCTTTACATTCTTGTTTTACTACTATAACTCAGCTTTTTTTTCTTTTCATGACTCAGTCACAGTTGCATTCCTTCTGTAAATATTGCTGACTATAACCCAGATTAAAACTTCCATATAGTCTCACACCTGACAGTGTCCTTTCAAATTAACGGACATAGGTGAAAGGAGAATTGCCTTACAGGAGGAAAAAAACCAAGAAAAAAAAACCAAGGAAAAAAACCAAGGGGGAAAAAAAAAAAAGGAAAAAAAAAAGAAAAAAGAAAAAAGAAAAAAACCCAAAAAAGTTCAAGGCAGTTGCAGTTTAAGTTGCAGTGACTTTTTTTAAATTGCTCCAAAATACTGTTTAGTTTAAATATTCCAAATACTAGTTTTGCAGATCTCAGTAGGCCAGATGAAACTTCCTAATTTACTCATAAGAAAAAAATGTTTTATAGTGTAAGTTTTCTCTAAATCAGCTACATCCTTCCAGCAAATAAGCAAGCTCTGAATGCTGAAACACATTCCATTTTAACATATATTAACTGCACAGTAAAAATTTGGCAATTTGTGCTACTGGTATCTTGTGAAAAGTTAACTTCCATGTAATTTATGAAAATGGTTGAAAGTCTGAAGTAATAGACTATTAAGTTGTGCATAAGTGAACTCATAGCTAGGAGGGGAGTTTGCATGATCATAGCGAAAACAGCTTTTAAAAATCAAAAATACTGATGTTGTGAGCATTTGTTTATGAAAAAAATTGGAAATAGAAAATGTAAGACATTAACATTTATTATGTCTGTTAATTTATGGAAGTCATATGAAGTTATACAGATATCCTTACAGAAGGGAATCATGCATCTTTTTCTCTCCATATTGCCAATAACCAAGTTATTTGCAAATCTGTAATACTTATACTGCATACAGACAACTCATTCCCAACACAAACATGAAAGAAAAAGCTTTTGGTGTGAATCTTCATTTCTGATGGTTTTGAGCAACTAAAAGTGAGGCAATAAAAAGCTGTTAGTCTGCTTCTAGCATTAATATCACAGAAGTGCCACTATGCACCATGTGAAATTTTCCACTCAACCATCCCAATGGTATCAGTGATACAGCTGTGCATCCCCCCCACCTCTGTGACATTAAGCCATATCTGTGAAGCACACCTAGATGCCATGGCTTTCAAGACAGCAAACCAGATTGTTCAAGATGTTATCTACAGAATTCGTGAAACACAAACCCCAGCCACTTTAAAAAAAAAAGCTTCCACTTTATCTTCTTACCTTCAAAAGCTTGACAAGTGGAGTCAGTTTCACTCCACATGAAAGCAAATACAGCAGAAGACGTCTCACCTCCTGCACCTCCCCTACCACCCTAATCCCTCTGTTCCCTTTCAGCACGATCACCCTGAAAGTTTGCTTGATTCCCAGCAGTAGCTGTCTCTTAAGGATGAATAGAAAAGCAATGTTTGTTAGTTTGTAGATGTAGGTTTTGACTGAAAGAGTCTTCATTTTCAAATATCAACTTTTCTAAAATGGCTTAAAAAAAAAAGGAAATAAGTCTTATCACAGAATAGTAATAATTTAAAAAAATAGCCCTTCAGAGAAATTACTGCCATGGAGGATTTCCCACTGAGTAAGGGTGAAACTTCTGTGAGAGGTATCATGCTGGTTCAGTGTAATCAAAAGCAAAAGTACATTTGGTTTTGTTTTCTTAAAAGTAAGCAAAAGTTAATGTCTTTGACAGAAATTATCTGGAACACAAACACTTACTTCAACAGAACCAATCTTCCTGGATCTTGGAAGGGGTGACTTCCTGTGTATGTGAATTGGGTCTGATACCATTGGCTTGAACATCAGTACTGATCGATCCGTTTCATCCCTTTTAGGAGCTTGTGCCTCCTCATCACTGTCATTTCTATGAGAGGTTTTCCTTGAGCTTTCATTCTACAAAAAATACATAATTAATTTTTAATTTGTCTGCACACCTTCAAACATGTAGACAAAACTGGCTCTCAAATAAATATTCTGCATAAATATAAAGCAAGCTGATTTTAAAAATACAAGATGCGTATCAGGTATTACTGAACAAACTGCTCTACACTTTAATAATCTGTATGTGTTTCTTCTTTCTTCTTCTATTTAGAAGAATTCCAGCCAAGCTTTGCTCTCACTCCTTTCTCAAAAAGCAGTGGTAACTCCACAGACCTGACCATACATCTTGGAAAATATGAATCCTTCCTCAACAGTCTGTATTCATAAACATGCTACTTTCTTAAATATGTCTTCCAGTTGCCAGAGTATTATTCATGTGACACTGATGTTGATATCTCTTTTCTTAGAGTATTTTGTATTTCTAGTAGAAATTCTGGCAAAGCCTTAGAACTTCCAAATTATCTGTGTCCTTTACCTCAGTCTCCATTCAAAATGGAAAATACTGGGACTACTTATCTTTTACTGCATGTTTTTTTACCAAAAAAAAAAAAAAAATCTCACTTGTGTTTTTTACCTAACAATTTTACAGTGTTTATTTTAGGTTGTCCATATGAAAACAACCTAAGTTTTGCTTTATAGAAAGGCATAATTATTACCTCTCTGGAGGCAGGTCTGTATCCATACCCAGATGGTAAATTTTTATCTTCCTCACAGCCCTTAGCTCCTGGACTGAAGTGCAGCTCTACATGAAAACGTTCTTCCGAAGAAAGTTCCTGAAGTAAAATAATTAAATAGGTTTATACTTTAATACATAGCTCAGAATCACTCATTTCTGAAGATATTTATCCATTTTAAATACCTTGTTTGGATCCTCATAAAGCATGATAACAATCTGTGTCATGTAATTGAGTTCATTGACCACATTTAAGTAATCCATAGCTCGTTTCCATTGTTCATCTTTTGATTCCTTATGGAGACAAAAGAGTATCAACAAATCAAACTCAGCTATTTTCTTTAAAAAGACTGATGATTTAATTTTTCCCCCATTTACACAGATTTTCATAGCAGAAGTGCAAAGCTCATAATAGCTACAGAAAATGCAGAGGTACAACGAAAAAACCAATTATGAACCTCCATGAGTGACTTGAAATTGCTCATCAAATGACTGAAAAGTGGAAAGCAGAACTTTTCATATTTTATTTCAGTGTGCCTTTCATGGTTTTTTGCCAATGATGGTATGTGGACAGAGGCATTGTTTTCAATTCTCCTGATGAGAACAGCTAATTTTGCAATAAATTTATTTCAGCTAGTATACTGTGAAAAATGTTTTTAGATATCGCACTGACAGATATATCAGTTAAACAGAGTAAATGAAGCTTGCTAGTATATAGAGGAGATAGAACACTACATCCCAAACTACTTAAATGAATAGTCACCTTTTTCATGCTGTAGGAAAGAAACCACTAATCCACCTTAAAGAAAAACTAAAAGTTTATCAGACTAGAACTTGGAGTGTACCTGTTGTAGCATGTCACAAAGGTTTAAAAATGCTTTTGTCATCATTGAGTTTAGTCATCCATTACCAGAAGCAAGTATGTCAATACAACAATTTTAAAAGTAGTATATTAGTTAAGCTGTATCTTACAAGCAGATTGGTTTGTGGTGCTGCATATATCTTCTCCAAGAGCTCAATTTAAGTAATTTCTGAATCTGGAGACCTTGTTTTTTTCCATGTCAAAGACAATCAGATGGAGAATAATGCACCACCTTTGTAGTATTCTATAACAGTATAGGAAAGTAGAATAAAATTCACTGTACAGGAAGAACTTTGTACTTTATGAGCAGTCTTGAAATTAGGTAGGGACGTCTTGGCAATATGTCAATTGTCAAAAATAGTAAGCCAGTGCAAAAGTAAATTCAAGACAACCCCGAATGATAACTTGAGAGTAGAAGTTGGAAGAATTATTGGTGACAACAGAAGACCAAAGAAAAGGTATCTGACCTTTCCACATCTATTTGTGATTAATACATACTGCCAACGGAACACAGCATTAATTTGATGGAAATAAGCATGCCCATTAATGTGCAATTTGCAATATGTTTGCATAAGTAATGGGAAATCAAATGTTTGAAAAAATATTATAAATTTCAAAGACACTTAAGCTTTCAATTGATCCAATTACAGGAAGATTCAGGTTTCTCTGAAAATATCAGAGCTTCAACAGAGAAACTCACATCACATAAGGCACCGTAGCGAAGGGTGGATAACAGGGAGTGGACGTGACTCTCACTGGTGAAATACAGCCGGGTACGAACGTGGCGTTCTGGGGACATAACACCCCTGGAGTAGCTTAAAATAAAGAAAAATGTTATTAGACCATGATAAGATGTGTCCCTATTTTTAAAACAGCTGTAAATAAATAAATAAATAAATTAGACTTTATAATTTCTGTGAGCTAAGAAGATACTTCAAATAGGAAAGCTATAGAATATCTCTAAGTTTTACGGGAATTAATGTAACCATGTAAAAATGTAACTGGCTTACAGAGGGTGAAGCTTATTTACAGTGTCATCATCTTGAGTTCTCTGAAGGTCAGAACGAATTTTTCTGACTAGAGGAGTGCAGTAACCTTTGGCAATCTCCAATTTCTCAGCTTTGGAAATACCATATTCCTGTGTAAAAACAAATTGACTTTTAAAATTCAGTTAAAGATTAAAATGCCTTCTATTTCAAAATTTGTATATTAAAGCATATTAGTCATCTATTAGTTTGCTCTGGCTGCAAACCATTTTGTGTAACATTTCTACTTACATATGTTACTGATGTAGCTTCAACTAACAAGCAGTGTGCCTTTTTGCTGTTTGATTTGATACAGAGAAACAGTTTTTCATTCACTAGTTAAACCAAAGAAGTGCATTTAACTTCTCCTATGGTAAAGCTCTTTTTCTTAACCAAAACCCTAGGGAGTCATTCCTCCTTCTTGACACCATCTCAATCTCCCATCATGCCCCTACAATGCTTTTTTTTTTCCTTTCTTTTAACAGTTAATAAAGAGACATATTTGGTATGTCTGTCTTAGTTTGGGGTAAACCACTCCATAGAAGATCTTCTATTTAGGTCAAATAATAACACAAATGGTATTTATGTACAACTGGGAAATTATTGATGATATTAGATGTTATGATATCATCAATATTTAAAAATACATTCTTCCAGGAGCTTCATATTCTGTGCTGCAGATGCTATGAAAATGCTCTCACAGTTAGAATGAATATTCTTGTTACCCTAGAGAGCAACATAAGCACTCTTCCTCTGCATTATGTAGGCTATCAAGTTTTCTTTGTTTTTTCTTCCTTCAGTATGTGTCCTCATTTTTACCTGCTCTTCTCTAACTTTCTGTTCAAAATTTCAAGATAACAGACACACAAAACACAATGCATTGTAAGCACCATTACTATTTTTGTCCTCCTTGTCAAGGAGTTTGAGACGGGGAGAGGAAGAACTTCCCTCACATGCTGCATACCATGTGGGTAAATATGTCTGTTACAACAGTGTTTTATAACTGCAGAGACACTTGAGGAAAGCTTTAGTCTGTTCTCTCCTGTTATCACAAATCAATTTCATGTTCTGCCACCTACAACATTTTGGAGCTCACCCAACTTTAACAACCTGCAGAACATAAAAGTTTAACTTGTCCACTTCTGGCCTGAAATTCTATGGAATTTAATGTCTACATTCATATCATGGAGTGTTAGCATTGTGAAAAAGTGGAAAGGTCTTTTAAAGTTAAATTGTTTAAAAATTAGTTAAATTACATAGGTTAGGATTAAAAGTGTCATTTGCAAAAAGCCAAAAAATGAAATTTCTGTAAGCAGGAGAAATGAAATTAAAAGCAATATCAGAAAACAGAGTTGTTCACAAAGGCTACAGTTAAATCTATGATGAATGGTGGAGATGAACTGTTTTATTTTAATACACTGCTGTAAAGGAAGGAGGCATGTTCACACCTTAAATTTCTAGAAAAAATCACCCTGAACACAGCTTAATTAATTATGAATCAAATTTTTCTTTAAAAATCCCAGTCAACTTGCTACTAAAAATAAGAGATAATGTTAAAGGCTTCCATTATTGCAAAATGTGGGAGCTTCATAAGAAAATATAGAGTAGACATTTTCACAAAAATTTTTAAAAGACTTTATTCTACACTTTCTTCTATTTATTAACTGAAAATGCTTACCTGAGGAATCACAATGTCAGCTAAAGCCTTTGAAAGCCTATATAATTCCATTGTGTTTTCTAATTTTAAGGATCCATTGTGTTGTACATCGTATTTTATACAGTCATAAATATCAGGGATTTTGCTAATATCATATCTTCCATTTTTTGTTTTGAAGTCTTTCTCCAACTTGGCCCACCTGCGCAACATCAGTTCTAGAGTTTCACTGTGGTAGAGCTGAATATCTGGATAAACATACATCTCTTATGAGTAATTAAGGCCATTCAAGTAACGAAAGGACATTTTAATTACATAGTAGTAACAATTGAATTATAGAGGGATCAAAATAAGTTAACTGCATTACCATTACAAAGAAGGGACAGCTGGGCATAAGGTTGATTCTAGTGCTGAAAGCATCACAACTACATAGCTCCACTATGATAGTAAAAAACACTGCTGCAGAAATGCACCACTGGCCCTTAAATATAAGACATACCTATATAACTTAGCCATAGTACCATCAGCTTTTCCTATTACTTTTGTGGAATGCTGAGCTTCAAATAACTACAAGAAGAATTTCTACAAACACTGGAACTTCTGAACACCACAGAGCCCCTACCTGCAATACGACCACATATTCCTCCTCCTTTTTATTTTAAAACTATGCACATGAAATCAGACTGTGAAAATCCTTAATCCGTTATTGGCTGACTAATGTTCTTCTAAAAGTGAGGTTAGTGAAGACAAGTTATGTTACAATTCTCTTTCATATATGTTAACTAGAGAAACGAAATACAAATACAAAAATGTTTCAGTACCTGCAGACTTTGGGTCTTCCATTCTCTGCCTGATCTGAGAAGTCAAGCTCTGGATCAAGTAATAGACCTTGTCACATGTCTTTACAGGATTTTTAATAACCTGCATTGATTTTATCAGTGAGATGCTTCCAGATGGAGTAAGCTGCAATTTGAGATAAACACAAAATTAACTGAACAGAATTAGATTTGAAAGACCTGCTAAGATAAGATGGAACATGTCAAAGATTCCAAGTATTGGGGAAAAAGCACTCAAGCAGGTTGCTATGAATATTTTTAATAATTTATCAATTATCTATTACCTTTGAGGCATTAAGAAAATACATCAAAAGGTAGTACCATTTACTAAAGATTCAAAGGCAGTAAGAAATTCATAGGGCAACTAATTCTATACAGTAAATGTGAGTAACCACGAGAATTCATAAAACCATTTCTTTTATTCCAAGACAGGAAAATTGGAAAGATGTTTAAAACTTTGTATATACTTAGCAAGCTTCCCTAACTTCCTTTCAAGGAACTTCTGTATTCAAAAGCTTACAAAAAATTCTGTTAGAAATGTTGTCATTAGGCTACACGCCTCACAAAATACTTTTTGCTCTACAGGAACAACCAGATTTGCAATAGTAACTGATACCTTAAAAAAAGTTTGCCTGTTCCTGTCCTAGGTCTTTGTTTCTACAGGACTGCAGAACACAAACACAAAAAGAAAGCCTTTAAATGCACATATATGAACAACATATGAGATGTTCTTCAGAATTGAATTAATTATAGAAATGGTAAAAGCTACAGACTATCACCACGCAGGTGAGTGTCACTAAAACAATAGAGTCAATGTATGTGTGAGGCTCAGCCTCTTTTTCTTCAGAAAAGTCTGCAGAATCCGAAGTGACCAATGATATTAAACAGTAATTTATAAACAAAATACACACTTATTTGCACTTTCCTCAATTTCCTGAAGTAGATAAGAGTAATTTGGGTATGGAAAACTTCTGCTCTCTACCTAACAGCTAGCAGTTCCTATCTCACTATTATGATGAACTAAATCAAGAAATTGATTTCTTTATACATAATAGGGAAGGAGACACAGGAATAAACCCCATACAATTTTCCCAAATCACAAGCAAATTTAAAAAAACTCCACAAATAAACAAACCCTCCAAAAGATTTTATTGCTCTATAATGCCAAAGGTTAGTAACTTTCAGTGACTGTAATCTATTAGTTCCAGCCACATTTCAAACCTGATTATATCTACGCAACGAATATCAATAAACCTTTGCATTTTCCAATTACTGTTGAATCCACTGCTAGCAGTGGTTTGCATCATACTTTATATATTTAAATGAATCCACACAGAGCATATACAAGCCGAGTATATTATTCTTCATTAATTTGTTATCAATACTTCTTCAAAAATAGCAGTTTGAGCTTAAACCTCATTTGGGGACTTGTATTTAATTGTTATAAGAGACAGAGTAAGGCTAATTGAAAGAGCAAGAAGTTTCTTAATTATAACAAACAATACATTTAAAACCAGGAACAATGGTATGTTCTGTACTAAGTCAACATAAACTATATTACTATGTGCTAATTCAGCATGTTAATGAGATATTTGATTTCACTGATTGGAAAGCATTCTACTGGTTTTCAGTATCTTAGTATTCTAAGTAAAAAAAAAGACCTTGCAGCAGATTAACTATTGAAACAACTGCAGTAGGTAGGCAAACATTTTGCTATACCACAGTGTCAAAGTAAAGATTACAAAAAATGTAAACATTGTAACGCCATTTCTTGAATAGCTAAAATATTTTTAATGGAACAGTATAAAAGATTTACAAACAAGATCCCTGTCTATTCCTACGTCAAAGTTTGTAGCTATTCTGATAAGCCAAATCGCGGGACAGAATATCTACAGCCACAATTGGTACAGCCACCTTTGCAGTTCAAACTATTTGCAAGCACCCAAGTGATTTTGCGAAACAGATACGTAAACTGCTGCTCATTACTTTTGCACAGGAATTTTCATGATTATTTATTTTCTTTCATGGGAAACTAATCATATGCTAACCTTATCATAGTCATCAGCAGTAAATTCTCTGTCTCTCTGGAGAATTTCATGGAGCCTTGCTTTAACACGATGTTGACAGCTGCTTAAAGAATCACTGTCACTGTCCAACAGACCATTCATATTAGCACTTTTCACCATCTGGACAAGAATAGGAGTCAGCTCTCCCTCTAAGGCCAGTAGTCCCTGAAGCAAACAATACAATTATTCAGGCAAATAGATAAATATGAAAATATGAACATCTTAAAAAAAACACCCAAAACACTAATTTAAATTCAAGATGGTATCACTTGGCTATGGGTTAGATAATCAGGGGCACAATGCATGTATTTACAGAGAAATGGTCCTCTAAACACTGCTAGTGTGCAGGATTGATACAGATGGTGCAACAGCGATGGTGACATGTCACAGAGAATGCTCCCCAGCACCAGCTGTTCAGGTCTTGGACTGTGAGGAGTGCAGGTGCCTCCCCCCTGAGGCTGGAAGCAACAGCTGCCTGACTTGTGGGTGACATGCTTTGCTCAAGGACTTGTGTTACCAGAGAGGACCTATGGGAAGAGCTACCAAACCGAATGGCATCTGGAAGGATAAACAGGAGATAGGTAGGGTCTTACAGAGACTCTACAGAGGCAAAAGCCCAAGCCACATGAGTCACAGGACAATCACAGGCCTTGAACAAGAGGTGAATGGAGAATTCCAAAAGGAAGAAGGTTGGAAACTTTTGTGACTTTCCTGGCAATGGAAGGGCTCTGGAATAAAGAAGGAAATGGTGTGGTGCCTTGTCAAGCCTGCTGACCAAGGGAAAGCAGGTCAGATGGCCAAAATATTTCTGTACAAACACACACGGCATAGAAACAAACAGGAGAAACAGGAAGTCTGAAGACTTGTAGAGCTTTAATTCTAGTTACAGAAATATGGTAGAATAGTTCACACAAACAGACTTTTCCTACAACTAGTTAGAGGACCTTTTGGCAGCCAGGTAGACAGGGCAATATCACGGTAGGTCTCAGCTACAGACCACCCAAATTAGAAGGGGAAATGGATGAAATCTTCTTAACACAAGTGGAGAAAGCCACCAAACTGCAGGCCTTGTTTCCATGGGTACTCTTGGCCCTGGATACTTCCATGGCAATATTGCAAGGGACAAGCAGTCAAGATTTCTGGAAAACACCTAGGACAATTCTTTGACACCATTTACTGATGAACTATTGAACACAGGCATTGCCCTGGACCTGTTACTCAGAAGTGTCAGAAAAGTAAAGGTAGATGGCAGCCTTGGCAATTGAAATCTGATGTTGTAACAGATTTGTGGAGAAGTAAACAAGACAAATACTTGCATTAGAGCCCTGGACTTCAAGTGAGCAGACTTTAGCTTGTTCATGGACTCTTATGGAGAAGAGCCTTGCAGGACAAAAGTGCCTCAGACAGGGCGGTTTAATTAAAAACTGCCTTCATCTGCTCAAAGAACTCCAAATGTTTGGCACATTAATTGGATACTTTTTCACACTGAACTACTCTTTGAAAGTACCTTTTTCTAATAAACTGTAAATCTTCCCCAGACTTCAAAAGAAAAAACAAACTTAAGAATATCAGAATTTTAGAACTGAAAACACCATTTCACATTGTACCTTTGCAAAAGCTGCTGCAGTCATCTGAACTCGTCCCTCATCAGAAGCGTAGATTTTGAGATCATGTCGGTAAGTGCTATGTAATCTAAGTAAACCACATCCAGGAAATCCAGCATAATCTCCTACCAAACAAACATTTTGCTCAAACTCTCATCTTGCACTTGATTATCTTCAAAAGTGATTTATGACATTTAACTGATTTTTTTGAAAATTGTTATTATAATTTTCTTTTTACCTTGTCCGCCTGGATACATACACCTGAAAGCTCTCCCAAGCTCCTCTGCTTGAACCCTGCCTGCAGGGGTCAATTCTCCTCCCCATTTTAGAACCAGAAGCAGGGATGGCTCATTTCTTCTATTATCTAATTGTACACAGAGAGAGGAACTTAGTATTATTAGGTTTTTTTTTTCTAAATGAACAAGAAATATTTGGTCTATGAAAAGTTTCATCAAAGAATCTCTTCAACATTTCAAGTCCTTAATAGCATTCTAACATTGAGGAAATATTGACCTGGTGAACTAAATGAGCACTTTAAACAGAGAAAACTGAAGTAGTTAAACTATGAAGAGAATATAAGTGAAGAATATTTAGCATAAATCTGAAGCAAAAAGTAAATCAAGACAGAAAAATTAAAACAAGGTGGATGCTAAATACCCTACAATTTATAAATGTTTTAAAGATAGTAATTGTTCAATGAGGTATTCTTATATTGGCTCAAAACATCACTGGTGAATCACTGAAGTTTCTTTTCATGTTACTTTTCTGTTGCAAAAGAGCAGGGTTAGAAGACAAATTTACTACAGAGTTTTTAGGTGTACAATTCAGCAGATTAAGATACTGTGTATATCTGCTAACAATACATTCTTTCAAAACAAAATATTCTTTCTTCTTAACATCAAGACATGTTATACCACTAGTCCATGACTATTTATATAGACATGGTATTAAGTGATAAGGTATAAAAGTAATACAATACCTTCCTCTTCACTGGAAGTCTTAGGGCAGCCATGAGGAAGATATGTTAACTGAACTTTGCGATTTATGCCTGAAAAATGCCCATACCTTAAGTGGGAACAGGGAAAAATGAGAGAAGAAGAAGAAGGAGAGAAACATTTTTAATATTTTCCTCCAAAACTGATAGGATATAGTAAATCTCTTGTTGGTCAATGATTTGTGCATTTGACCACCATTTATTGAAGCAGTGCTTAGAAGAAACATTAACAAGCGCAGAATTAGCAGAAATAGCAACTATGCTATAATGAAACATCCTAAAATACTATCTAATTCTACTTTTTACAACACTGAACATAAAACTGGAACCCACCTCCCCCCAAAACAACAACAAGCAGTATTGCACACGGCACAAGTAATTTATCTATTCAGATCCAAAACGACAGTGGCTACAAGTATCCAGAAACTGGTCTCATAGTGTAGATGGCTACTGGTTTTATAGCCCACTAAGTTCTCAAGCAAAACTCAGTATTTAAAACAATTATCATAAATTTCAATAATAACTGTCTGTTCCCTGAAATTTTTTAAATTAAAAATTCCTATTACCATTTTACATTCTAGGGCCTGGAACACAAGCCCTATGAAGAATGGCTGAGGGAGCTGGGATTGTTTAGCCTAATAAAAACAGAGGCTCAGGGGTGACCTTATCACTCTCTACAACTTCCTGAAAGGAGGCCGTAGTCAGGTGAGGGTTGGTCTCTTCTCCCAGGCAACCACTGATAGCATGAGAGGAAACAGTCTTAAGCTGCACCAGGGAAAGTTTAGGCTAGACATCAGAAAAAAATTCTTCATTGAAAGAGTGACTGGGCACTGGAATCGTCTGCCCAGGGAGGTGGTGGAGTCACTGTTCCTGGATGTGTTTAAAAAAAGACTGGATGTGGCACTCAGTGCCATAGTTTAGTTGATGAGGAGGTGTTAGGTCATAGGTAGGACTTGATGTTCTCAAAGGTCTTTACCAATCTGGTTCATTCTGTGATTCTGTGTGATCTTTAACAAACCTTGAAGCCTTATTTTTTTCTGTTGTTTTCTTTGTTTGGTTGGGTTTTTGAAGTTTTTTTGGATTACTAAATATTTCAGGCTTAGTATACAAAGACTTATTTATTTTCAATCCTCAAATTTTGCTGTAAGTAGACAAGTACACATGGTGAAAGTTCTTACTGACTCTACTAGACTTCATTATGTCACACTGCAAGAAGCAGACTCTGCTTAAAAGTATGAAAGTATTAAAAGTATTTTCATTTTAAAAACATACAAGAAGACAAAATTTGGTATCAATGAAGGTAACCTTCTCTTGTTGAACGTATACTGCGACACTAGATACAGCAATAAGTTAAATTAAAAAGTCAAGGAGAAAAAAAACAGAGTGATGTCCCATTTCAAACATGACATATTTTCTCTTCAAAAACTTTGTGCTTGAATTATTACATTATTAAGTATTTGGTAACATTGCAATTCACGTAGTAACTGGTGAAACAGGTCAAAGCAGCAGATGTAACTTCATTGCTATGAAGCCTGAAAATCAGACACTTACATTTCTAACACAGTCTTTAGCTGTTCAAGTTTTGCTTTACTTTCTTCAATTTCAGAATCATTGTTTTGCCCAAGTTCTACAAGGAGCTGCCTTGCTATATCAAGCACTTCCTGAAGGAAGGAAACATAGGATTTAATTAAATAAATAGATTTCAACTTACAGAATATTATAGTAAAAAAATAAACACAAACTTGCCTGCAACTGTTTTGGTTTTTTCAGTTTCAGTTTTCCAGATTTATATCCATCACATTTTTCAAAGAGATCAAAAAATCTTTAAGAGAAAGAGAAGTGATTAAAAAATTCAACTGATAAATTAAATTACTATTACTTGAACAAGAGGCTCTTAAAGTGATCTAATATTAATACCTTTACACTATTTGAAAGTCAGGTTAACACCTGCACTACAGAGGTCAAATCAAGTTTTATTCAAATCCCATCTCCCCAGAAAGTCTTCAACACATTAGGGAAATAAGAGCACTAAAAATGTTCTCTTACTGACTTCCTAATTATAAAAAAAATATATTCTATATATTTGAATGATATAATATTTGAATATGCAGCTATGTCAATTCTTTAGCTTCAAGAATGATCCTGAACAGAAGTAGGGACCAAAAATACCAAGTGAGCATCCTACACCTCTTCAGCATGTTCTGAATGCAAGAATCTAGTCCCAAAATAAGTAATTCCTTGTTACTGAAACTGCACCTAGTTCCAGGTCAGTTATGTAAGTAGTCTTATGAATGTAACATAAAGATGGTATCTACCATAAATCCAGAGTCATTAAACTTTGACAAAACTAAATAGCAAAAGTACTATGACATTGCAAACAAGAATAGTTATGATAAAAAGTAGAAGGCAGATGTCATGGTCTAATGGAGAACCAGAAATATTCTCTGCTGCTTTATTTTTAATGAAGACATTTATAGACACGAACACATTTTCTGTAAGATCAAAAAGGACTGTTCACAAGGCACAGCATGTGTTGAAGGAAATCTACACAAGTAAGTTGATGGTCTTGTTAGAAAGAAAAGTGCATACTTGTAATTAATTCCAATATCTAAAACTGTTAGATTTAGAGGAAAACTAAACAAAAAGCAACTTGCAATTGTGCAATTCCTGGTCAATTCACTGCTTGCAGAGCCCCCAAAATCCTATATGCCAAAATATGGAAAATAATTTTTACAAAGATTCTACTTACCTCTGATGTTTTACTTCCATTTTCATTTTTTGCTTTGGTGTTCGATCCCCATGGCGTATTACAGCTATAACACATCTAAGCTCCATCCTGAAAGAGTTGTATTTCAGAAGTCTGTACACAAGGGTCTTTTCTTTAATATTAAACCAACCACAATCAAGACAATTGACAAGGTTGTAGTCATCTGACATAACTACAGAAGTGATGGAAGCATATGCAAGAATACAAGGTTAACTGAAAATGATGTAAGGTATAAAATGCAAATACTGATTTTAAGACTTAGATAACTACAGAATATCTATTTTAAGTGGTTTTTAAAACAAAGATTTTGAGGATCATTAAATGAGAGAGCATGTTTATTAGAAGCGCATACTAAGTTGGTGCTGGAACAATGATTAGCAGTGGAAGCTATGCATAAAAGATGCTACACTTGAAAATCTGCTGTTCTATACTCAGCTTGACTAAGGGTGAGAAACTCTGACTGCTGGTATAGCAATTGTGATTCCTTCCTTGTTTTCAGCACACAAAACAAGCATTCATAGGCCAAAGTGGGCACACCTTGTAAAGAGAAAAAAAGATTCACACAAAAGTTATATTGGGAGTTTGCACAATTCAGGTGTAGCTACAATTTTCTTACATTGTTCCAGAGGTGGTTGGCACAATAGGAATGTCTTCAGCTTCCAAAGGAATTGACCATGGTATTTGAAATTGGGGAGCAAGTTCTCTCATTATGATATTTCTAAAAAAAGGGATTAAAGAAAAAAAAAATCAAGGAAGTTTAAAGCACAGCATACATAACACACGTAAACTCCAACCCAAACAGATTATATATATGCATTTTTATTAATGTAGTTTTAGAGTACTAGCAGCCACAAATGCCTAAATATGTATTTTTCTTTTAATTGCATAACAAAGACCACTTAACAATTTAAAGCTATTACAACTGCTACAGGGACATTAGACTACTGGCCCTGTGTTTGTAACGAACTTCAGCTTTTCAATTCCACTTCGTAAAAGAGTTCCTTGGACATGAATTAGTCTTGTTCATTTATATACGCAGATAATTGGCTTCATTGCCTAGGTAAAAGTGCCTAATAATCACCAAGCCATTCTCATCAAAGAGTAACTGCTATCTTTTACCAGTAGTTTCTCAAAAACTTCTGTGATAAAACTGGAAAAATAGGTGCAGTCTCTCATCATAACTATAAAATGATAATGCAGTCTCCACCTCAAGAAGGTTGGTACCTCTAATGTTCTGTTTCGCAAATATTTTATCAAAATACAATGAACTTCAGATTAATATCTACATAAGAAGCAGTAGCACAGAGGAAAAAGAATGTCCATCTTAAAGCAGAATAAGCCAAAATGCAATTGCTAAAAATCTTCAAAAAACTTGCAAAATCTTTCATATAAGATTCCAGACACTTAGATCATGCTGTATCTCATCATTAGTGCAATCTTACTGTAAAGCCAGTCATAATGGGCTCAGCCTACTTGGAGGACAACATTTCCTTGGCATAGAGTTCTATACCCACTTCTATATGATCCCTTGTTACACCTTTTTTCACCTCTAGTGGCGGAGACAAAATGGTATGATAGAAGACACCTTGATTCTATTTCAGTTTGGTTTTACAAGTATGAAACCCACAAATATACAAGTATACACCAGCTTCAGATCAAGGACAATGTACAGTAATTTGGCCACATTAAACAGCAGCAATCACAACCATCCAGCAGTTCTTCAGTACTTGAAAAGATCTCAGCTAACTTTAAGAATTTAATCTTGCTTTCAAAATACTTATTCAGTTAGCTTTAAGCACTTTTAAACACTCAGATGTTTGGAGTGATTTCAGGAATAAGGAGTTTAGTTAGAATTTATTTATTGACTTAGGAATATCTTTAATTATATTTTTATTGTTTATTTTAATGACTTTTAATGTGATACCTGATTTTTAATGAATAATTAATAGCGATAAGAAATCTGTAGTACATAAACTATAGTAATATACAATGGAGTTAATAAGCAAATTTGAAATAAATCAGAAAACTCTTACCCCAGTATCTTAGCACAATCATCATAGTATTTCATGGAGTTTTTCACAAAACTGAAGCCATTCACATCACAGACATAGGACTGTCCATTAGCACGTAGCAAATCAAAGCCACAAACTGTTTGCTGTTTTTAAGAATAAAAGTTCAAGTGATTTAGGATTGCTTATTCTACGCAAACTTTATATTTTAACAGGTTATTCATCTGAAAACATGACAAAAACATGACACATTTTAGGCTTAGTATCTTTGTCAGTTTCATGTTAGGTTCACCCACATCATGCAAACATCTTCCTGTTTTTAACTTTCTATTCCCAACTTGATTTTATCCTTCCTGCATATCCCTAGCAGTATTAGCACTGAAGGTCAAGTTCACGTGAGCACAAACTTCAAGATTTACAGCAATGATGGGCCTCTAAATTCCCCTTCCTGACAGCGGTTTGCTGCTACATATAGTTTTTAAGGATGGTAGGCAAGAAATTACAAAAAAATTGAAAAAAACTATTTTTGTCAAAATTTGACAAGATAGTTTTGACATAGCATGACATTTTGACATACATGATAGTATTTGACAAGATACTGTTGACACGATTAGGAGAGGATACTAGAAGCTACTTCAACTGATTACTTTTTAAGACCTCAAAGCCCACTTTGCTGATAGAGGTTCACACCCTACAGGCTCCAGAATGCCATCACAGTCACACACAGGTAAGGAGACAGACTGAAAGCCTTTTTATAAAACAAGTGAAAGGAGAGTAAGAGACTGAATAAAGTTTTGAAAAAAGGAGTCCTTATAAGTATACAGCAATTTTAAAATTATACAAGAATGGAAACTATCAAATTAATATCAAATTATTCAAATAAGTACCTGATCATGTCAGTACCAAATTAACAATTAATTTGCACACAATGGAAATACTAGGTAACAAAAGTTACAAAAATTTACTGAAACTGTGTTTTGCCAACTTAGAAATTATTATAAAAATGTGTCAAAGTATTATACATAGAATAGATACACTGTGGGCTAGCAAAGCCAAAGAGAAACATGTAAATTCAAGAAACTAATGCAACAAAAGCAACTTATCCAGAGCTTTTCAACACATTAAAGGAAGAATCCTTCTTGATTAAAAAAAGATGTGGATATAGAAGTTCAACTTTTCACCTTCCTAGGAGTTCCGCAGTGATTACCAGTGCTGGCTCATGCACTAAAACCCTACACAAGTTTCATGTATCAAACAATTAACTAACACTAAGTGTTTGATCAGATAGGAAAGCAATCAGCTTACCTTAAAGGCCAGGCATACTTTCCAAGCAATTAACTTCTCTCTTGCATTCAGGATGACTGGATATCTCACTTCTTTTCCTTCGCTATCTCGTTCTACTTTGCCATCCAGAGCTGGAGACTTGCGGGCCTCAGCGTGAGCATAGTCTGGACCTACTGTGTACACCTATATTGAAAAACAGGACCTCTTGATTCAGTGTAATTAAATTATGTTGCATAAATTTGCAAAATGTGTGCAAAAACTCGAACATGACAACAACATCAAAAGATACTAGCCGCTTTCGTCATTGAAAAGGTCACACTAAAGTATTTTCCTCAGTGGCATTCTCTGCCTTCAGAGAAGACACATAATTTACTGACAGCCTAGGATAAAACAAGAAAAACAGTCATTATAAAACTCAATGAATAAAAATTAATTTCTCAGTTATGATGGTACAGTGATGTAAATGTTTTCTTCTCCAAAACATCTGCAGAACAGTTTAATTTAAGAATTATTTCAGTTTACTTATTATGGAAATCTGGCTGCAGGACTAAGTGATTCTCTTAATTTAAAAAGTATGTTTACGTTTTAGACAGGACTAAACAAAGCAACGATCTGCCCAGCTTTAAGATGACAAGGCAGGAGCTTGAGAGAACAATTGTGTTCTATTTCTCTACTGCAGTTTTGATGCTCACTGAAGGTTTTGGGGCATATGCTAGAAGAGATCTGTCAGTAGCTTTCAAAAATAGGCTACAGTTTCTTTAATTAAAAAACAAGCTCCAAGCATTGACAAAAAAGTACTCAACTAAAGCAGATGACTGCCAATACTGCCAACTGAATTCAGGCAAGAGGGTAAGTTTAGTGAAACTGCCTAATATAAAGCTGATAGTCTTGTTAAAAAAATCCATTATTTATTTGGGGTGTTAAAAGCCCACTGCTGCTTGATGACTACACTACAGCTAGTCAAAATAGTCCCTACCCCTCAAGCCATTTGCATTTCATGTTGCAAGAAACTTTTTGCAGTTTGTAAAACTCTTACACAAACATCTGTAAACACAAATTAACCTATTGCAAAGTGTTGCACAGAATAACCTTCAGAGCAGTACACCACAGCATTCTTCTAAGAACATGAAAAGAGTATTCTCCTCATGTGCCACTGAGTGATACCAAGAAGTTGACTGCAATTAATTAAAGGGCTTTTTGAATTAGACCTGACACTCTATGCACCTGCACTTCTTTATCTAAATATGGGGATCTCTTATGTATTGTAAAACATTGGTTTCACATGCTTTGAAATGGGCTTAAAATAGTCAGAATGAAGACAAAGGGAAAGCAAGTTATCTTCACACATGGCTGGCTTAACATGTACTTTGTTATTGCTCTGTTTTAGCATTCTCTTATGGTACCTACTCTTTACCTCTGTTAAGAACTTAAATGAACAAAAGAGTGAAAATTATCACAGATGAGATCCAAAAAGGTTATTTTCTCTGATTGCATAAAATTTTAGCAAGTAACTTTTGTTTATTCATTAGCATACTAAGATCTATTTCAGTTAGATTTCTTTTTAACCTTTAACCTTCAGATAAAATATCTAGGCAGCATCTGTTAGCATGGGAAAGAAGATGATATTCTGGCACTAATACAATACAAAAGAAGAAAGACAATATGTTGGGTAGCAAGCCTCCAGCACTTGATTCTAACAATGCAAGCACGGCTGCTCCATATTACAAGTACTATGTTTAGCTAAAATCAGAATTGCATTCTTTACTTATGAACTGTATTAAAACTCAATTAAAATTAATCCTTGACAAAGATATACTATTATCTTTAAAACTGACAAGCTCTTTGAGCACTTGACTGTTCTAAATATAAATAAGAATGCGCAGTTGTCATACCTTCACATCAGTTCCATCTGTAGGCATGAATTCCTCATAAATATAGGAGCCTGTTTTTCTCACACTGCTTTCAGGAGAATAAACACTGCTTCTGCTGCCAATCTGAAAGACATATTTTTCCATTAAAAAACTCAAGAGGGTACTGCTAGAGAAATTTTGAAACTACCTAAAATAACACACCTGTACTGAGAAAACACTTCCTGTACCAAATGAAGCAAGCTTTTGACCATTGCCAAAAGATTTTTTTAAGATTTTAGAAGTACATTTAGCGTATGCTAAGAATCTGCAGTAGCTAACAATCTATTGCAAGAAACCTAGGTCTTCATTCAATCTACATGTTCTCCTGAAATTAATTTCTCTGATCTGCCCCTATTCCTAAGCGAGCAGGACATGACAGAATTACTCTGCAATCCTGTTAAACACCTATAGCTTTTCAATAGTTTTAGTACCATAACCTCACCTTTCGAAAGAGCCTCTGGCTTCCACCCCCAGCAGATGTTGGATAATAAATGTAAACATTGTGGTCCTCAGCACTAACTGGCTTTTCTACAAAGGGCTTCTGGAAAATTTCTCCATTTACTTCCACATGATCTTCTCCTTCTATCAAGTTGCATTCTGAAGAACAGTGCAAAGAATAGAGCTGTAATGGTATACTAATAGCATGCAATTATTAAGAGATCTGCATTAATTTTGCAGGTTGAAATAACAATACTGTATTACATCTTTGTTTCTCTGATTTGTTACTGACTGCACAATGACTGATGACTACATGCAGTACATGTTTGCTGTACCATGTCTGTATTATGTTATTTAAATACTGTGTTCTGTAATTTCTGTTGATTCCCTCAGTGTCAGACACGAAATTGTCTCCTGCAGGTGCACAAGCTGCATAAGGTGGCATATTTTGGAAATGTTTTGAAGAAAGGGAAGCGCTGTTTGTCTTCTTTTCTCAGTGCCTTTCTCTGAAATACCAGAGAATATCAGAGAAATATCAGAAATATATGGCAGGTGAGTATGGTGTGGTGCCAGGTGCCACAGCACCTTCCATATGGTTAGAACTGTCTCACACTGTGTGATTCATGCACCCTGCATGTAAGATTAGGTCCTCTTGTATCAGCAATCAGGAATCTGGTATTCAATACTGGTTAACTGCAAGCAGAAGCTTTTATTTCACTTTTGAAGCAAAAATGTGTCTTTTTTTCCCTAGATCACATAGACATTTTAATGCAAAATTCCCTTGACCTATCATTGCAATCTCTTACTGTTTCTTAAAGTCTTTATTTTAGTAGAAAAAGTTCAGTTTGGTTCCAAGCACACAAAAAATTAATTCCAGTTCATATTCATAGTACATCTAATTTACTAAAATATGGGTATTGATCTAATACTGACACCCAACTGAGACGGACAAAGACTCTTTAACAGTTTAGAGTTAGAAAGTGTATGTTTTATTCCAGGGCTGAGTAGCTGCCTGGTATCATTCCCCAATATGCAGTGCAAAGTTACAAGCCAATACAGAGTCTATTAATTTACAGAACTTTTGAAAATCCAAAATATGAATGCATATTCATAACACCAACACCTCTCATTCTCCACTTCGTATGGTAATTAGCTTGAAAGTTATTAAGCATGAGTAGTTTGTTCCTTGAATTGGGTCAGTGGTCTCTTTATTTGGGGGATGGTCCCAAAAGATGAAGTAAAATGAGTCTCCCTCACTCTGAACTTTCTACCTTTCTTGTTTTTGACAATACAGATTACTCTTGGGAGACTTCCAGTTCTCCTCTTCGTGACTTCTGAATAGGTTCCCAGATGGGGAAATTAGTAATGGTCTACACTTTCTTTAGATCTATTTATCAGTCTTTCTGTTTCTCATTATAAGCACAGCTAAACAAATATAAAGTGGCAGTAATTAGTTATTTGCATCCGGGAAGCAATCTCAAATCCGGTTTCTCTTAACTAACTATTAACTTTTAATTAATTCCAGCTGGAATAGTTTTAAATTAATTAATTGACTTTTAATTAATTCCTGCTCATGTATTTATTCTAACTGATTTCAGCAAAGCCTATCTTTAACTAAAATCTTAATGTTTCTTTTAAAATCCGTATTTCACAGCATCTGCAGATATATCTAGAATAGATTTCCAATATATGGCTGCTTATACTCAAAAGGGGAAGTATTCAATAGCCTGACTTGTGTCTGTCAATATTACTTTCCTAAGGAAAATTACTAGTAATTGTGGTTAATATAACATCTTGAATGCTGCTCTCTTTGACGACATATTGGAATCTCAGCTCGAGTAAGGAGGCTCCTATATTCTAGTTGTTCTATGATGTCTGTAAGATGTATAGTGTCAGAATCATATTTCTCAGTTGCACACTTGTACTGCCTTTGGCTGGGATGGAGTTGATTTTCTTCACAGCAGCTGATATGGTGCTATGTTTTGAACTTGTGACAAAAAAGTCTTGATGTATTTGTTAATCCTGAACAGTGCTTACACAGCCTCAACCTCTTTTCTTTTTCACATATTGCCCCCCACAGCCAGTAGGGGTCAATCCACTTTAAACAACACTTTATATGCTGGTGAAGCATTTAAATGAATTGTCTAGGCAGTGAAATTTAGCTTTCCACTACATACATACTGTTCTCCAGGGGAAACAAAGAGATGCTAATGGCTGATAGTTTATCTCTGTTCTTTTTACCTTGGGGATTATTTGGATCACGGTTCAGAACTGCATAGCGAGGAAGTAAAATGCCTTCAGCTTTAAGAATACCATAGACTTCTCTTCTAGAAGAAAAGAACAAATACTGCACAATAAGCCAGCAAATCCTGCTGATACTTGCATTTTATAGTCCACGAGAAAAGAAGGAGAAAAATAACCACAATTTTTTTTTTCAAATCACACAGGGTAAGGTTACATACGTAATACTTTTCTTATTAAAGAGTCTACTGACTAAAGTCTACTGACAGCTTTAAAGGTCACTTGACACAGCTGTACCTTTGCAGTGATCTCTTCAACATCAATAAAAACACACTTTGCAATGCCAGTCCTTCCCTTTCTTGCAGTGCAACAGACATTTACATAAAACAACTGTCTCGTTAAAGGAGATTTTCAACTGGTCATGGTAAAGTTTATCCAGAAGAGTAACTGAAGGCATCCAAAATATTAAGTCTGCTCACTGTTCAGAAGGCTCCAGTGTTTATCTATTTTGCTCACTATTAATAGTTTTATTAATGTTTGCTATGCCTGACCTCAGCTCCAAAAGAAAATTCACTTTCAACACCTTCACTTCAACCACACGACCTTTGAGTACCAACAACTTCTGTTAAGTATCATCTTTACAGAAAAAAATACTGTAAATCAAACGAATTCTACAATTATAGGAGCTTGTACAGCTGCTGTACATACATACCCTATATGTATTTTAAGAGTTTAAACTTTTTTATTTGCTAAGCTTTAGAAAAAATGCTTCGTAAAATTAACTTCGTAAATTTTCAGACACATCAATGTAAAAGCAGCAAAAAAAAAAAACCCACACCTAAAGACACATCCCAAAAAACTATGCATACATTAATAAAGTGAAATATTCACTGTAATTTTTTTTTAACTACTGTACAATCATGGAATCACAGGATGGTTTGAATTAGAAGAGATGTTAAAATTAGTAATTCCAAACCCTCCACCATGGGCAGGGACCATATACTGGAACTCCTGCTATGCAATAACAACAAATTTTTATAGTCTCTGAAAAAAATAGCTTGCTTTAAAAGGTGATTAGTGTTATTTACCTGTCTTGTATGTGATATTGCATATTCAAGTCATTGATTACGAATGGATTCCTGAGTTTTGCATAGGCTACTGCTTTGTCCAGTGGAAACCCTGTTTATTAAGACAAACAAATTAAAATTACAAGACATGTTACCAGTAAATAGTTTGGAACCTTTGTATTAGATCACTATTTCCACTGGCTTCAGAAGTATTTACCAGTGGAACAGCTGTTTTTATATCGTGTCAGACAGGCCTTTCTTAAGCAATGAAAATAGTATCATTTTAAAAACTTGCATTTTAAAAGTCAGTTGTATTATATTAAAGAGGACAAATTAATCACTTCCTAGGAAAGTCCAATAAAACTGCAAGACAAAAAACCTAAAAGGACTTCTTTGAAAGAGCTTAATAATTTAGATGTCACAAGTATTTATGGTATTATTAGAAGATTTACCTTTAGAGTGAAAAGAAATGAGACAGTCACATAAAGGCCAGTTTTCTACGGGCTCATTCAAAATAACATCTTCTTCAAATATCACCACAGTTATATACTTAAACATGGAGAGGCGTTCAAGAATTTCTTTCATTGGTTTGGACTTCGATTTCTTAGCCATTGAACAAATCCCAACTGCGATTTGTCTTTCTGGCGGCTGGAAAAGAGGCAGAGGGGAAGGGAAAAGTAATTATTACGTGTTCTCAACACACAACAGGGTTTTAGCAGCACAATACTAGAGCAGGTATTTTCTCTTAAAATTCACGCGCTACCTTTAATTTCGTTTTTAACCAGGTAAATTGCTAGCAGATAACAAAATGCAGCATAACAGCATATCACACTGCATCCTCACAAAAAATGCCTCAAGAGTGAAAATGTTTAATAGCTCTGTATTACTTTTTGTAAGTATTGTTACCAGGAACAAACAGACATGATCAAGGGCTAAGTCAGAAGTGTTGAATCTGAACAAAATCATACTTATAGCTTACTCTGACATTAACTAGTAATTGATTTTTCAATTATGTCATTTTTAAATGTCTAATTAAGTCACAAGGCCTCTCATCACCTAATACTCCAAAGGAATTATGAAAAGGAAAACTAGGAAACAATAAACTACTATTCTAGATTTCTGAACTATTTAGTGCGTAAACAGTTTCACTTTTTTTGTATAATCTGTGTTGTGAACAATTTTGGCTTTCTTGGGCCAGTAGTGTAATGCGGGGTTATTGAGTTATTAAAAGCATTTAAATACAGGGAAGCGGTAAGCGATTTTAATTCTAGGTACCAGCACAAGAGACATCGCACAAGCCGAAGAGAAGGACCTCCGAGAGACCTCGCTTCAAACACCCCGGACTGCAGGTGGACAGGAGACCACCAATGAAATAAGACACTTCTTGGCTTGAATAAGCCAAGAATGCTTCTCGCTATAGACCGACCAGGATCCGAGACAATGAGCCAATCACACACCAGAAAAGCGAGCCAACCGGACCCTGTTTTTTGGATTCTGGGGGGTGTTCAAAAAGGAGGCTCGTGGGAAGGGGGCTCGAGGGGGTTCCGTGCGGTGGCGTGAAGGAGGGCGAGGGAGAACGTCGGGTGTTGTGGGGAGGTTTTTGCCTGGATTTGCCACGTGAGACCCTGGACTGCCCAGGAGTTTCTGGTTTCTGGCTGCAATTTGGAATAAAGGAGCTAACCTCAATTTTGGGAGTTCTGACTCGTTTGTAACACTCTGTATTTACTTTCACATTAAATTTTTACTAATTTCTTTCTGTCAGTGGTATTTCTAGAGGCAACAGCCAGCCTACTCTGCTTTTAATGGTGACAAACAACCCACAGAGCAATCCTTTAATTCAACTTACTGCTTTTTGAAGATATAGCCAGTTGCCTTCCCTTGCTAAAATAGACTCACTGAATTAAGCTTCTTGAGCTGCTAATTTTGCACTGCTACTCTGCATTTCCAAGTTACTTTTAATCATGGGAAGTGCTTTAGCCACAATGTCTTGCATTTAAACTTTTTAGACATATTTACAATGAGTGAAAATTTAATCTATTCCATAACGTGAAATGTTGCAAAAAGAACAAACAACGAACAGCGTTGGGGTTTTAGGAGTTCTCCTTTTGTTTTTCTTTTTTTCTTAAAGAATTTTTCCCCATACATGTTGCTAAGAGACAAATTACTGAGTAATTAAGACAGACAAAAGACCTGGCCACAAGGGGAGGGGTCCAGTTGCTCTCTTTTACCTGGGTTTTTTTCTCATGTAAGGCAGAGGTGCCGCGAGATTTGAACTGGGAAAAAGGGGGTGGGAATAGCGGCTGGGTCTCCTGTTCCCTGGGCATTCAGGGGGCCGGGAGGCTGTGTCGCCACTTCAGGGTCCTGCCTTCTGCCACCTTCCCTCTACCGTGAGTGGAGCTTGCTGGCTGGAGCAGCCCTTTGCACTGGGACCCTCTTTAACACCCTACCTCACTAGAAGAGGGACCTTTTCACCATCTCCTCAGGTGCCTCAGGGGAAAACCCCGGGACCCCAAGCCCGCCTTTCCCTGCCCCGCTGGGAGCGGGGCCGCGGCTGCCCTGCCCCCTGCCCCCGCCGTTCCTTTGCCGCTGCTTTGCGCCTTCGCTGCACTGCAGCCCCACACCCCCGGCCTGCCGAGACTTCCCGAGGCTCATGCTGCAACTCCAGAGTTTGATACATCTCGCCTACCACCCGGGATTTTGTACTAATCCCTNTATATATATGTATATATATACATACATATTAGTAAAGAACTGTTATTTCTATTCTCATATCTTTGCCTGAAAGCCCCTTAATTTCAAAATTACAATAATTTGGAGGGAAGGGTGCTACATTTTCCATTCCAAGGGAGGCTCCTGCCTTCCTTAGTAAACACCTGTCTTTCAAAGCAAGACAACCAGTTAAAAAAATTACTTAATGACCCATGCATAATAAAAGTAAGAGTTTGTGTTAAGCAAACTGAAAATTGGTGAGCATGGTGCTAAAATACAATTCAGAACACTTTATAAAGATAATAAACTAATGTATAATTTAAGATTAACTTAGTATGCACTTTCAATATACCAAGACAAGGAAGAACAAAAAAGAAGTAAAAATCAAAAGTTAATTGTGAAGCAGATGACAGCACACAAAAGAAAAATTCTCAGTAATTTTTTGCTTCCAACTATCCAAATAAATAAAACAGAGGCTTATGCCATCTTCAAGTTCATTCCCAGAACCCAGATCAAGTCTGCAAAGCATGCATATCAACCTCAGTTGCCCTGAAAGGCTCTAAAATCAAGCACATCTTCTTCACAGTTCAAGGTATACTTAATTTTCAGGTATCCTTCTTTTCCAAACATTACTGACAGATCATTATCTGAATATGAACAATTTCTCAATTTAGAACACCATTTCAGTATCAGACTTACATGAGCTAATGCCATTTTTGAAAAATAATGAAATACTGAAAAAAAATTGTAAAAAATATTTTTTAGAAACCATTTTTGAAAAAAAAATGGAAATAATCAAAAATAATGCTCAAGAACAAAGAATAGTAAACGTGTCCCTACAGTACTTACAGAGTCATACTCTTCTTCCTCTTCTTCCCCATGGTCATAGAAGTGTTCATAATCTGTAGATCTCGCTGAATCCAACAATCCTTCTCCATCTTCTCCACCCACAAAGAATCTGGGAGGATCATTCTCTGTTGCATTAACAGACATGGCTACAAGACCTATAGAAATCTATGTAAAAATTGCAGGCACTCTTGCAGCTGAGATCCTGGGCATGTTTCCCGCTGACTCAGGAACACAAAGTCCCCTGCTCTTTGATGTTGCTTGAGCAGTGTTGCCACTGTGATTGCGTTGTTTACCAGGCACTGTTTAACTGGTTATCATCTGCTTGTTATTGATTAGAGTTGCTGCTCCAAGAAACCCACAATACACTGCTACTTCCCTGAGATGGTATGACTTTTTAACCTACAAGTAATAGACA
>VYXC01006937.1:233390-263081 GCA_013397175.1 Platysteira castanea
CCGCGGCGGAGCCGAGAGGGCGGCGGGGGGGGCGGCGGCGGGCAGCAAAAAGGGCGCGTCAGCGTCGCTTCGCGCATGCGCGGGGCTCGGCCGTGCGAGGCCCAGGGGACGGTCACTCGCGACCCGTCGCTTCCGGCATGCCCTGCGCGGGTGCGGTGCATGCTGGGGTGTGTAGTGCTGTGGGCGGGAGGGAGGATGCGGAGGCGCCTTTCCGAGAGGAATCCCTGCTGGGAATTCTGGATGGCGGCTGGCGCTACCTCGGGCGGCAAGACGCGGCTTCGCGTGCCTAACCACTCGGCCTCATAGGTGCCCGCCCCAGCCCACTGTCACGTTTGCGAAACCCGGAAGGGATGTAGGCGAGTCTGTCAGTCTGATTTACACGTTTTTGGAAGCACTTTAGGTAGAAAAGCGATGTTTTGAACCTGTGTAGTGGAGACAACCTGCAAGAGGGCTGGAGAGGGCCTTCTTTTGTGGGCATGTACTGATAGGACAAAAGGGAATGGATTGAAAGAAAGAGGACAAGATTAGATTAGATGTTAGGGAAAAAAATCTTCACTGAGAGGATGGTGAGGCCCTGACACAGATTGCCCAGAGAAGGTGTGGCTGTCCTATCCCTGGAAATGTTCCAGCCCATGTGGGTTTGGGACTCTGAGGAACCTGGTCTAGTGGAAGGTGTTTGGAAGCTGATGATCTTTAAAGCCCCTCCCAACCTGTGACTGATTCAGGGCTCTTGTAGGCACTGCAGCCAGGGGTACGGGAATTGGTCAAAAGCTCGACTAAAAGAATAGTTTTGCAGTTAGAATTGTGTTTGTGTGTAGGAGAAAATGGGCATTAAAGGTTGAAACAACTACGTGTTAGCAAGTGTGGCTGTTTTGGCTAAACCACTGAAGCCAAAAGACCTCTGGTTATATGGAAGTTTCATTCTCTTTGCCAAAATACTTCCTAGTGTATACTTTTCCAGCTTCAAAGGTACTAAAAAATGGATAGCTGATGTTATGTCTTTGATTTTTAGACTACCAGATGCAATATGAGTATTGACAGACATACCATATGAACTATCTGAATAAATAAGAAAAAGAGAAGATTTTATAAATCGTTCCTATAAGGGGTGTTTTGTTTGGCATTTTTTTAGGACTAGGCCAAACAAAGTAAATTAGATAGTGGGGGGAAAAGATTAGTGGGGGCACAAGAAACTAAATATCCAGGAAGGAAGCTTATATTAGGCAGCAGTCCATCAGACTTAAAAGCACTTAAAAGTTTGCTGGATCAGGATCCTGCTAAATTAATGTATGTGGGTGCTACACAGTTCGTTCTTTCTTCATTAGCTTCATTACCTAAGCTCTTCAAAACTCTTATAACAGAAACTGCCATTGCAGGAGTGTGGATAGGGTGTCTGTTTAGCTGAAGTGTATGCTGTGGTCCTGCTTAGAAGTATCTTGTTGCTATGCAACTTCATTTTATTAAAATGGGCAATTTTGGGCTCCATGGAGAATATTTGCTGTTTCAGGCAAGTTTTAAAACTACTGGAAGAATAAAGATTGTTCTGTAACATCTTTTCTTCCCATGTGTTAAAGTCTGTGTCAAGCCAAAAGAGTCCCTCATCCCTGTGGTTAAGTGGCAGGTGATGCCTGGCTAGTTTTGACTTCAGGTAACCTAAGTGCAGGACTGGCCTTCAGGAAACCCCTGAGTGAAACTTGAATGTGTGCCCCTGGCAGATGGGATATTTTAATTGCCCTTCACCGGTGCTGTTTTAGTCTCAGAAATACGAGTTAATTGACTTCTTTAAACAACAGAAACATTAATTTGTTTAATGGTAGCCTTGCCTCCTTTTCTGCTGTCAGTTATCCAGTTTACCAGCTTGGTGGGTTGGTTTAGCATGTGCTGTCAGATGTAAATTTACAGGAAACTGCTGTGTCAGAACAGTCCTCTGTGGTTCCTCTCTTTCCCTGTTCTGAAACACCCTTCACAGGCAGGATCGTGGTCTTGAAAAGTGCGTCTGTGTTAGTTCTCTCAGGTATGAAAATTTTACTCTAAAACACTAATGCTGTATGACAAGAGTCTCAGCTGGTTTTGAAAATCAGCTCTAGGTTGTACAAAATGAAATATTCAGTGTGGCAAAAGTCTTGTCACATTTTGAACGGGAAGTTCCTGGCATGCATTTGCCATTGGTTACAGCAGTGCTTAGCCTCAGGTGCAGGTTCAAAAAATCACACATAGCATTTTATTTTCTGGGAGGAAAGGAAGAAGTGAAAGCTGGCATAATCACTTCTAAGAGCTCTTTGTCTCCTTCCAGCCACCAGCATAGTAAAGGTAGGTGAGGATCTATAAATTGAAAAACAGACATCCTGTCTTAAACGTTTTGTTTTCAAGTAGCTTCACCACATAAGGAGATGATGCACGTTCCAGACTCACTGGATACTGTCACTTCCCCATAATTATAAGTCACTTAGCACATACAGCAGACAAACTAGTTGCTCTTTTTAGCAGGCTACGTATTGTCACAGTCTGGCACTGGAACAGTGGCAGGATAAGGAAGACATTTACTTAAGGCTGTGGATAACCAGTGCTCACTGCAAAATTATGACATGGCAGCCCCCAAGCTTGATCCTGCTCCTGCAGACATCGACAAGAGCGGGATTAAACTGCTGTTTCGTCTATGCTGCTGGAACAGATTTGGGAAAAAACCAAACCACTTAAATCATGTAGGGCCTGCATCAGTAATGCTGCCTATGAATATTTCAATTTTCATTATTATGTAATTATTTTGATGCTATTCTTGCTAAACCCAAACATATTCTGTATCAATGGCCCATTTTACTAATTTTATTATTGCTTATTAACGTGATCAGGGAAGTCAGCGTGTGTCAAGGAATGGAGTGTTACCTCGCATGCAGAGTCTGCTTTGGAATTTCAAAATCTAATTGTCAGATTAATTAGTGAAAAAAATTAATTTCCATTGATTTCTCTCTGGGGAGTTATTTTTTTCCTATTTGCCTATGTGGGTTTTTCTCAGCTAAGGTGGATCTTTGGACAATCTCTAGCACAACTAAATTTGAGAGGTACCCAAAAATTAGAAGAACAGTTTCTTTCTCTCTGATGTCATTTCCTTCCCCTGTCCAGTGAGTACAGTAGAAATCTCCACTGTGTGGAAATTTTAAAGTTTGACAAAACCAACTCTGCTTAGAACAGAATTAGTGTTTCAAGCAGTGTTCCTTGTTGCAAAAGTTGAAGGTGGATGTGTACAGTGGATGGTGTAATCTCTTCTTAGCAGCTACATAACCAGGATGCCTCTGAGCTAAAGAAGTTAGAGCTAAGAAATCAGTAAAAACTTGAAGACGTGCTTCTCTGAAAATTTATCTAATAAATTCTGTGCATTTTGTTCAGATTGGCAATGGTTCGTAGTGGAAAAAGTGGTGGGCTCCACCTGAAGCAGATTGCATACTACAAGCGAACAGGGGAATATCATCCCACAACATTATCAAGTGAAAGAAGTGGAATCAGGAGAGCTGCCAAGAACTTTGTTTTCAAAGGTAAACATTTTCTCTCAAATTATGCCAAAAATAGATACTAAGATGAAGATTTGCTAATAGGGAAAAAAAAAAAAAGTGAGATCTTGCCCTGTAGCATTCTGTGATTTTAACAGACATTCTCTATGAGACAAATGCTCTGCAAATCCCTGGTTAATATATAACATGATGTTTGTAGAAATGGCAGCTCAATCTGCTTTAGTCCATTCCAGGACAGGTTTATTTATCTATATAAAAGCCAAACCTTGTTTTATATACTGTAGAAATATGTAGTCACTGCAATCCATAATTGAAAGGATTGCAGAAAGGGAAATAGGTCTGTGGCTGGAGACAAGAGAATGCTCCATCCAGTCTGGGGAATGGCTGGGCAGAAGTGCGAGGACAACTTTGCCATCAGTCACCTGAGAGCCTCCAGGCCGTTCCCAAATTTATTGCAGCCCTGGGAGATATATGAGCCTTTATGAGCCTTTGTCATCTGCTGTGCTGTCTCAATCCCATCAAAACTGCCAATTTAGTGTAGAGAGAAGGCATGGAGGAGTTAAATCTATGACTATCAGTGTCAGGTTTCTGGCAGGCATCCAATAGCTTCACAAACAACAGTCTCAATACTCCTACCTCCCTTTTGAACACCAGTGTTAGTTTGTGTTTCAGTCAGACAACCTGTGGGAATGGTGTTTGCATTTTGACTTGCCCTTGTAACGTCTCATGTCCAGAGGAGTTAACAAACATGGCTAAACTAAGGGCTCTTTGGAGGACAGAATTGAATATTTGTAAACAAAAAGCTGTGTTTACACCAAAGTGGACTTATTGTAATAAATTCTGTTCTGAGTCATGCTCAGTAGTTTAGTAAACTAAGCAGAAGACAGAGCACTTGCTTATAATTTGCTGGTACTTCTTTCAGAAAACAAGTTGTTCTATGTTGGAAAAGACAGAAAACAAATGCGCCTGGTAATTGTTTCAGATGAAGAGAAGAAAAATGTCCTCGAGAAATGCCACAAAAATGCTGCTGGCACTCATCATGGTATATCAAGGACACTGACTTTAGTGGAGTCTAATTACTACTGGACCTCTGTAACAAATGATGTCAAGCAGTGGGTATGGCCTCATAGCTACAGGATACTTTATGCAGTCTGTTATGAGTGTTTGGTAATCCTATGAACTTTGATACAGCAAGTACCCAGGCTGTTTCATGAGGAGGAAATGTGAGTTTGCAATCACGCTGCAACTGGTCATCTTGGCAATGCAGGGTGTTTTTTACTACTGGCTTGCACACCACTGTGCTGTGGTGGGGAACCATAATCTCTTTTGGTAGGCAGGGCACATTTGGTCCCTGAGAGAGATTTCATGTGCAAGGACTCTCACATATCTTTGCTGGGATGCAATGTGCCATCACAAGCATATGTGACCAGAGTAGCTGCCCACAGATAAGAATATGAAAATGGTGTCTCTGCTTTATGATTAGGTATGTTCAGGAAATAGTTAAACAAACCAAAGCTTGGGAAAGCTCCTTCTACTTCACCCAAAGATACAGGGGCAGGAACCCCTAGCAGAATTTGATCCTTCAGGAAACTGTATGTAAATGTCCTTTAAAGCCAAATTACTGTTTCTATCAGCTTGCTGCATCACCTGAGTACTTTGAGTTAATATGCCACTGTTACATGAACTGAAAATGAGTCTTTCCTTTCAATTTAGACTGGACAAAGCAGCTCTGTCCTGTAGATTAAGCTGTTATGCATGGAAGATTACGTATACTTCCAGGGTTTTTCAGCCACATAGATGAGCCAAAAGGGGAATGATTAGGACTTCCATTCATTCCCAGCTGCTTCCTGCTTCCTTTAGTATTTACAAAATAGTAATGGATTTTAAAATCTGTACTGTGGACTTGAAAAAGCACAGTGCTTTTGGAATGGATAGAATTCAGCTATGAGTTCTTTGACATGTCCCTCTCTTGGCCTTCAGTATTGTTTGGTTTTATTTTGCTTTTATGCTGGGTCTGAAAAATCTAAGGGTATAAAACTGTAAGAAAGGTGACAAACATGTTTTGCCTTGCCTGGTCTGACCTGATTTATAGAGAAATAGTAGAGATCTGTGATTCTGATGGTTGTCTTAAACCTCACCATCACTTTTTATTGATATCATCTTCCATGATGTCTTCTCTAGGTGTATGCTTGCCAGCATTGCCAGGCAGCAAAGAACACAACCACCACAGTGCCAAAAACACACCCTATCAAAGCAGAGGACCCATGGACAGCAGTCAGTATAGACCTAATGGGACCTTTCAATGTTACCAACAGAAGTCACAAATACATCATAATTATGACAGATTTGTTTACAAGATGGACTGTTATCTTACCACTGCATGACACTTCAGCAGCTGAAATTGCTAAGGCAATCATAAATGTTTTTTTCTTATATGGGCCACCTCAAAAGATGCCTATTGATCAAGGAAAGGAGCTTGTTTATCAGGTAAGTATATACATGGCTGGTTAACTGCTTTTTCTTTTGGTTGCTTTTTTCCCCTCAAGAAAAAATACATTTTCCCTTATATTAGATTTGAATTTAAATTGTTTTTGAGAAAGACTTTAGGGTTTTTTTTTCCTTAATTGAAAAAGTAAAGAAGTTAGCATGTACAAAAAATGTCAAACCAATTATTTGCAATTATAGTGCTATGCAATGTTTCCCAGGGCTTAATTCTTTGTAAAAAGGACAAAGTAAAATTATTTCCTGGCAGTCATAGTGCAGGCTTTGTCACTCACCTGAACTGGCATAAATTTGCATGCTGCAGTCTGCTGTATCTCGTTCATCCATGTTGCCCAGTATAGTAATAGCTGAGGGTATTTTTGACTTGGGTTTATAGTGATTATGAAGTGATTACCACGCTTCGTTCCTCTCAGAGATGAAGTCATCAGACGGTGATGTGGAGGTAATGACAGATTGAGTTAAGTGGCAAAAATGTGGTTAGGAACCATCAGTCACCAGCTCCTAAGCCCTACTTACTCCTTTAGGTCTCATTCACAGTCCTGGTGTGTTTTGTGCCAATATGTATGCAAGACTTTTCCCAGTCACCACCATATCAGCAGAAGGGGTGGAAAATTGAAGGTTTTTTACTTGAAATAGGATACAGAACAGGGGAAATGTTCACTAATTGTGTTCTTCTTCTTTTGAAGATAAATGAAGAACTGTTTGCACTGTTTGGAATGAAACAAATTGTATTGTCTTATCCTCAGACAGATGATGTAAATGAAAGAATGTCCAAGACAATCAAAACTTTCCTTAACAAGTACTGCATCGACCATCCAAATGATTGGGATGAACATTTGTCTGCTATAGCCTATGCTTTCAATTTGACAAATTTGGTATGTGAAGGGTCTTCTTCTTCTGACTGAAGTCCTTCAAAATGTCTGCAAAGCTGTATGCTAAATTTGCTTGCTTTTGGTCCCCATTTAAATAGGAGCCAGATCAAAACACCCCATATTTTCAAATGTTCAACCGTAACCCACGTGTCGTCGAGCCCATGAATATGTGTGTGGAAGGAAAATACAGTATTTTTGCCAAAATATTTGAAGCAACTAAAAAATTCAGTCAAGCACTGGAAGAAGAGAAAACCTCAGATTGCCAGGTAAATGTTACATATTTGAATTTTACTAGTAAGAGGACTGAAGATAAAGATGGAAAAGTCTCAGGCATAAAGTACAGCTAACCTTTTAAAATCATCTGAGTTTTTGAGTGGTGTTTTTTAGTTTGTTTTCCTTCCCCTGGGATCCCTTCATTTCAGTGTAACACATCTCATATGTAGTTGGAGGGAGTAACCTTAAAAGAGAACTATTGTCAGAAGTTTACTATGTCTGACTTAGAGGGCAGAAAAGAGAAGTTGAAAGCTATTGCCTATGGACTGGTGATTTATGAAGATAAGATCAATTTCTTCATCACTTTTCAGTCCCACATAATTATGAACTACACACATCCAAAGCTACTTAATGTCATGCTTAAGCACTATTAACCAATGCTATAAAAATGCATGATTACTTTTGGAAAAAAAAGTAATTTATATGTATCTTTCTGTAGGCAGATAAAAAAACTTCAGATGAACAAAAAATCAGAACCAAAATCACAGTCAAAAGGAAACCAAAACAATTAAATACCCATCGACTTAAAGTTGGCCATGAAGTCCTCAGGCAAAGAAAAAACTGGTGGAAAGATGGTCGTTTCCAGTCGGAATGGATTGGTCCTTGTATTATAGATTACATCACAGAAAGTGGCTGTGCAATATTAAGAGATTCCACAGGATCCAGGCTGAAAAGACCCATCAAGATGTCTTACCTCAAGCCATACATAAGAGGGTCCAGTGAAAAAGGTGTATATAATATTTTTAAAATTCGTATTTTTATATATGTAAAAAAAGTTGGGTTTCTTGTTTTGTTTTTTAAACTTCTCTGTTGTGGTGCTAGGCTATTAGAATGAACAAGTATCATTCACTTGCCAGTGGGAGTTACATTAGCACACAATAATGTAATAGCTGTAGTTTTCAGTGAGGAGAACAGTGAGTGTGAGTGATGTCAAACTACACAGAGCATGGAAGAGAGCTCATGAATCATGTTTAAAGTCTTTTTAAAGTAGCCTCTATTAAAGTTGCTTCTAATCAGTGGCTTGATTCTATTCATGCTGGCTGATAGAAGTATAAGAATATGCTAGAAGTATAAGCAGGCTGAACTGTGTTCAAGGAGCATTTTCTGACTGTGTTTCTGCTTCGGTGTAGGCCGGATTCATATTAATTTTGCTTGTGCAATGGAAACTTCCTTTTTTACAACACTGGAGTGTCTTCTAAAGCCTTAAAATAGGAAGACTACATCAGAGAACTGATTCTGGAATAGTTTATTTTAAATTGAAGAACTCAGTGTTTCTCTTGCCACAGCAAATAAAATTGTCATGCTCTGCAGTAGGATGGATAGAAATTCCCAAAGACTTGGGTAACCAACTTCTGCTCTTGATCTTACATATTCAGCATGTCCTTTTGCAAATCAAACAGTGGCAGCTGTTTCTTTTCTGCTCATGTGGTCTTTGAGGCACCATAGGCATTTGGAGGAAAATTAAATACTTGGTGTACAGAAGACTTCTGTCACAGAACAAGCTGCTTTTTACTTCAGAGTTCTTGAAGAGCAGAAAATTCCCACACTGCTGGCATGTGTGGTCAAGCTTTGGTTCTTGTAAATATATAAACTACACTGAGATGGTAATTTCTTCCATCACCTCTTAAAGATGAGAGATTTGCAAAGCTGAAACTACTCCTGGAATTTCATGTAAGAAGCTGAAATATTTATGTCAGTTGTCAGTTACGGATTTCATAACTAAGATACTGATTTCATCTCATGTCACGTCACAAGGCTGCTACTTTTTTGGATGATCATTCTGTGCCTTCCAGTTCCTGTGGAATTGCTGATGCTTGAGGAGGAAGTCATATGCATATCAAGCATGTAGATAATGTACAGCTATTACAATAACTTTGGTAAATTGTGTCACTATATAAAAAGTTGAAAGTAGTTGTCTTTGTAGTATTAGAGCCTAATATGTTTACTGCTGAATATTGCAGAAGCAGCGCGTAAACGTAGAATTCCCTTTTTCAGGAAGTGACCGTCTTGGTCTTGGCTGGGATAGATCTTGGTTTACTTTTTCTTTTTTACTTACCTACTTTACTTACTTTTTAAACTTTTTACCATTTAAGAAAGCCTGTTGTGTGTTGGATTAAGATTTGCCAGCAAGAGTGTGAAGAAACCACATTTGTCTGTGTGCACACACAACATGAAAGAATCTGTATGTCCATTTATTCAAGCTGTTAGTTCAGTAGGTGACTATGATAGACATAAAGCTAATCATTGCTTAGCTAAGAAAAGCTCTAAATGTGGATCATTGCAAATATTATTTTGTGGATGTAATGAGATGCCGAAACATTTGATGCTCAGTGAAACTGGGAAGTTCATATTATCAGTCTGCTGTCACGCAAACATTCTTGTCCTTTTTTGGAAATTGTTTTGAAAAGTAAGTTAGTGCCTCACTAACATTTTAAGTGTGGCTTCAGGGATCTGAACTAATGGCTACTTTCCTTTTACAGACAACCATTACTTTCTACAAGGTGCAGTAGTTGACCATGACTATATTGGCTTATCTGAAAGATCTAATAATTCGAGCCAACCAGCCCCTGTTGCTGAAGGGGAAATAGATGCCTACAGAAGAGATGTCATGTCTGCTGTACAGATTTCACCTGCAGTCTGCAAAGACCAAGAATCAGCAGATGGTAAACATGAGTCTGAGCTGAGAGATCATTGCATCGAAGCAAACACTGAAAAGCCAGAGCAATGGCCTTCACCTTGTTGGACCCTTCAGACCAAGACAGAGGAGACTTAAGCATAGTCTTCTGTCACGTTTCATTGCCAAGCAGTTTGGAACTACTGTGGCAGACTGAAAAAAAAATGTAATAGCTCCAACATCCTTAGCCCAATCCACTTAACTGCTTTATGAACCTAAGAGTGCTGCAGGTATCTACTAGTTAATTTGTCTGGCTGTTAAGAAAAAGCACTGGTAAAAGCACATATTCTGATCACACATTTAACATTCAGATTTTGTTGGTAGAATGGCGATGTGGCGATGCCTTACTGTTCTCCTCTCAGGACACAATGCGTCATTTCACTGTAGTGACCTTTTTCATTTAACCCTTGGATGACTCATTCCTGATGGGCACTGTAAGATGAATTTAACCTAAGCAACTTGGTGGAAATTTTCCCTCCACTACAGAGAAGCTCATGTCTTTTTTTCTGTTACATAACAGTTTTCTATTCTTTCTGGGAAGCTGCAACCTCTGACTTTTACAACTTTTAATTTCTAGTCTAACCCACTTAAGATCTCAGAAAACAATAAAACTGCCAAAATCAAATATGTGTAGTGTTCTATGCATGAAACAGTGAGAGCTTCAGTTTTTCCCTGTTCATCAAAAGTCTGCTAGAGTAGGCCATTTTAATGTTTCAGGCATGTGAAAAAAATCTTAAGAGCACTTAATATTCATTTGTGCTTTTTTCACAAATACCTGGTTCTCCATTACAGTTACCTCTTCACTGAGCCTGTGCAGGTTAGGAGATATTCCGTGGACAGTGGGCTATGAAAGGTGAAGCACTGGTATTAACTTACTCTCTGATTTCCTTGAGTAAGTTGTTACTGGTCTGGACTTCCTGCTGAGAAGACTGTATCTCAGTCAGCTTCACAGGAATCTTTTCATGTGGAAAACTGATGAGTGCAAGTCAGTTCTTTTTTTTGTTTTTTTAATAGGAGATTGACATGAAGATGAAGAAAACTAGCAGAAAACTGAATCGAGCAATTCAACAACTTCTGGGTGACGCTGTGGAAGATATGCTTATCTTGCTCTTTGAATGTGTGTGTTCCATCTCATCTGTGCTCCTAAATGTCATGTGACTCATAACACAGGTGGAGGAATGTACTATTTATTAAGAGTTTTCAGTTAATTTTAGGCAATTAGATGTGGTTGTCAAGGCTGCTTAGGTACCTACCTCATACAGAAATTAGCATGTACCGTACCATATGTCTTTAATGTCATGGGATGCATCTGTGTGAGAAAAGAGCTCAGCACCATGACTGAATCTGACCTTAAACTTCAAATGGAAAATAACTGATACTCAAACTATTTTGTGTCTTCTGAAAATGCAGTCCTACAAATAAGTTTTTCTCCACCAAGACTGCTTTGGAAAGAGTCTGTCTCAATATACTGTGTGTGTGCACATATGGAATGACTATTTATTTTTATATATCATGCTTTTGAAGAAAATATTAGTGTCAGGGATAAAATTGGAGAATAAAGCATTGTTTGTAAGACTCATTTCTGCTTTGGTAGCTGAAAAAGAGAATCAGATTATCTTATTTTTTTCTTACTTAAAGTGATCCGTTCCTGGATTTTGCACAGTACAGCAGAGCTGTTTTCTGGGGCAGCTCTGGAGTAATGCAAGTGTTGTGGAGTTGTTAGATCTACACTGAAGAGACATGAGAGAGGAATGAGGAAAACATAGAAACATTTAACATACTGTGTACGTATTGCTGATCACTCAGGCTTCCTGGTAATTTTGATCTACTGTATTAACCAGCAGGCATTAGTGACTTATCAGTGCACTGAAATGTGGCATTCTCTGCATGGGGGAGGTTCATTGAAATAAAATACAGGGTTTTCAAATTATTGACATGAAAAACAGTCACTGGAAACTGGAAAAAAAACCCCCACCAGACACGGTTTTCGATTAGAAGACCAGAACTGACACAAGTAAGCAAAATTTAGCAGTGTCTTCAAGACATGGGTACTATACTCCTCTGCACTTATTAGAAGGTCTGCTGTTTATATCTTGGTAACCACACTATGTAGAAATTTGGAACGAAAAGCAGTACACAAAAAGCTTTAATTTGAAGAGGAAAGCTCTTCCAGATAGAAGTAACCAGACAGTAAACTGAATTTTAAAACATTTGATTCAGGAACAGTTAATCTTGAGAGATGCATTCTGTAGTCAGTTCTCCTTTCAACTTGTACATAGGTGAAGGGATCTGCAGCAACCTTGCTGCACTGATAGCAGAAACAGGTGTGCCAATAAACAATAAATGTTGTAGGAAATGCAGCATTTCCCCTTTGCCAGGCAGTGCTGCCCTGCTACAGCTTGCTAGTGGAGTGATTAGCACATCACTTGGATACATTTTTCTATAATTCTGTATTTCCATGTACAACTCATTACTCTTGGGGGTGAGCTGTTTTTTAGGTGCTTGAGAAGCATCTCAAAATTCATCAGCAGAGCTGGAGCATTCAGATCTGCAACTGGTGACAAGAATTGGTGCCTTGAATATGTAAAGTGATATCTGAGTAAGTGGGTTAAAAGGGAATAAATCAGATTTCACAAATTCAGTACCTAAAACTAGTTGATTATTTTTGGCAATTGATGCCTTTAATCTCCTTATGCCTTACTTCCCCCTTCTGTACAGTGAGTAGCACCATGTCAGATGCCAGACAAACTGCAAAAAATACTCATTACTCTTCACCAAGCTGGCAGACATAGTGATGAACACCTCAATAGAAGAGCCCTTAAGAAAATGAGTTCTATATTTTGTGCAGTGTTTCAGTGACATGCAGTAAATAACACATGTGCTTCCCCACCAGATTGATTCTGAATCTTTACCGTAGTCAGAAACATCATCCGTCACTCCCATAGATTAAGGACCAAGAAGAAGGAAAGCAGAGCGCATAGTTGCAGTGCCATACCGGTAAACAATTTTTTTAGTCTTAGCTTTCATTGTGTTCGTCTCCAGAGGGAGGCGTTCAGGATTTGTGTTGGAGTGCCGGTCGCACGGTGGCAGCCTGGACCCGCGGGAGCTCCCGCGGGGTGCGCGGGGCACTCGGGAACTGCTGCCCACCCTGCCCTGCCGAGGGTTTCTTTCCGAAACTACGTTCGCAGCAGAATTTTCAGTAATTTTCACTTCGAATTGTCGAGAATTACGGGAGAATGAGTACATTTCCCAGAGCAACATGACCCGCATTATGTGAAGGCTGCGTGACTGACCTGTCATGTGAGCCAGAGTACAAAAATACTCTGCTTGTGCATTAGATGGTTTTATACCGCAGCTGTCAGCTGTGGTAAACTTTCAGTGCATCTTTACACCTTTCAAAGAACTGGGCACCTTTTAGTACTGGTTAAACCTTGTTTGCTGTGAGCAGGATCTTGCAGCAAGTGCCTGGATAAAGGCCATGCCTTCCACTTCCTTATGTGTGGCACAGTGTGGGTGGCCTGGGAACTGACCTGAGGAAACATGGCAGAATTGTGGGATTCAGTCCTTTTTCCTGCAAATAATCTTCTCTTGAGCAGCAGTTTTAGGATGTGTCATGGCTGAAGGAAGCAGTAACAAACACAGGGGAGGGGGTATTCAGAGCACTGAGGATTGCAGTGGCCAGGGCAGGGTTCTGCCCTGAAACCCCAAATGGTAAGTAGCATCAACTTTAGCCTCTTATGGCTGTTGCCTAATCTCCATTCTGAAAAAATTCTTAAATTCTAATTAAAAAAAAGATTTACATTTCTCGTATGTCTCAGAAAAATAAATGTAATCTGTAATTAATAATTTTCCTAGTTTGCTGAACTGTTACCACTGACTATTCTCTACGGGAAAAAGTTAATCCACTGCATCTTTAAACCAATACTTTGGTACAGGGCCTAGACAAAAACTACCGGTATATCATCTGTATGTTTTCTAAAACGCTGTGCAGTGAAATCAGACAGAGCTTCGCTCACAGAATGTTGTGCTTCACATGCAACGTCACAAGAAACATGAGTGGAATGGAGATAAAGAAGCAGTAAAATAAAGTGCCTTCATGACCTGTAGTACTTACTAGTGCAGGTTCCAGATTGACTGCCATGTAGTATCTCTCCAAATATGTGTCTAACAATGCCAGCTGGATGTTCTTCTAGGTTTTTCAGCCACCATGTCCAGAAAGAGCAAGAAGTTTGCAGGTTTTGCTTGAATAAGTAGCTATCACTGTAGATTTTAAATCCTCCTCTACATTGTCAGCTCCCCTCTTTTCTTCTGCCAGTAAGCTTAGCTGTACAGATTAATCTAGTTTTTTCACCATTCTTGGAGAAGAGCATAAAGAGCAGTTACAGTGTAAATTTTACTAACAAATTTTGATAATTCACATAAGAGAAAAAATACTTTCACATGCAAGAATTTAAAAAAACCTCAACAGGTAAAGGCAAATCAGAGTGCTAAAACTGTAGTGTTCACTAGCATCTGCTTTATATAAAAAATACAGTGGCTTAATTTTAGCTTTTAATTTTAATTGACTTGAATATTTGGTTCTGGTTTTGTGGCTTTTTACTGGTACGCTACACGAATCCATACCAATTGTGAACTATATAACGACATAGTCTTTAAAATTTTAAAGTATGTCCTAATGTGCAATTAAATAATTAAATAATAAAGTTGCTTTTGAATTGCTCAGCAGTGATGTTCCGCACAGCTTTTACTGCTAATACATACAGAGTCTTTCAAACAAGTTTCCACATGTGTATTTGAATGGCAAGCTAAAAATCACCAAAGCCCCTTCTGTGTAGCATGACACATGCTTAATCCTAATCCATTGCAGCGTGACAGACATTACTGACCTAAAGACTCTGATAAAACTGAAGTAAATCTAGTTTTGGCAAGGAAGAAGCTTTTGCAATTTACCACATTGATCTATAAATCCTCATTAACTCTACAGTGCACCGCTTGATTAGAAAACTACTTAATCAAGGTGCTTCCCAAGGAATCAATTTATACCTAATGATACTTGGTGGCAGGGACAGCTGCTTAATTGGGATTGTAATTTCAGTTAATTGGGCACCTTCAAGGTGACGTGTTACAGGTCAGTGCATCCTCCTCATGGCACCTTGCAGTTGTCGCAGTCTGCCCTCACTTACAGGAGGTTCACAACAAGGTGCCAAAAAATACCCAACATCACTTGCCAGTGGATCCCAGCCACCTTCCCATCACTCTGAAGGACTTCCCCTGGGTCAGACTATTTAAAACAGGCAGATGGTTAGTACAGTACAACCACAGGGAACGATGCTAAGCTACTTGGTCAGCCTAGTTTAAATGAAAATATTCAGGCCCCACAAGAGCCAAAATTCTTCATTCTTAAAAAGGCTTAAAAGATTAATCAACAACACATGGAAGGTAATACCATGTCTTTTAAACCTTAAAGTGTGGAATTACATGTTGTTCATTAAAGTGTAGTCTTATCTGGAACAATTGCTGAAAACTAATTTAAACATGTTCCCTAACTCCACTAGCTTAGATGGAATAACCAGAATTCAACATTTAATACAATAAATATTAGTACATTGAAGCTGTTAGGATGGGGGATGGTCTGCTGGCTTATTAAAATGAGAACTATGATTCAGAAAGCTTGTGTCTTCTTTTTACATGCATTTCCTATTGCAGTAGGAAGTCTCTGGTACATTATTTCCATAAGATCCAGCTTAATAAGAGATAAAGATCATTCAGTGCCTTCAGGCAGGTTCAGATGTTCCAATTTTGCCATTGCACCTGTAAAAAACTACAGCACAAAACCTGAAGTGCTGAAATTTGATTGCTGCTGGAAAGTACTTGGTTGCTTGTCCATGCAGTTATTAAAAATGACAGAATGGCTTGGGTTGAAAGTGACCTTAAAGATCACCTAATCCAGCCCCTCTGCCATGGGCATAGACACTTTCCACTGGACTGGGTTGCTAGAGCTACATCTAACCTGGCCTTGAACACTTCCAGGGATGGGACATCTACAGCTTCTTTGGGCAACCTGTGCCAGTGCCTCGCCATGCTCAGAATAAAGAATTTCTCCATAATATCCAATCTAAATCTCCCTCTCTCAGTTTAAAACCATTGACCCCTTGTCCTGTCACTACAGTCCTTGGTAAAAAGTTTTTTCTAATAAAGCCACTTTAAGTACTGAAAGGCCAAAATGAGATCTTTGGGGAGCCTTCTCTTGTCAAGACCAAGCAACTCCAACTCTCTCACCATCTTCACAAGTGAGGTAGTTCAGCCCTCTGATCATCTTTGTGGCCTCCTCTGGACCCACTCCAGCAAGTCCACATTCTTCTTATTTTGGGCACCCCAGAGCTGGATGCAGCACTGTAGGTGGGGTCTCACCAGAGCGGCGTGGAGGGGCAGAATCTGCTCCCTCATCCTGCTTCTCTTTAGGCAGCCCAGGATTATTGTAGAGACCAATGTCTGAATTCCAGAGAGCTGAGATTATGACTAAAGCTCAATTAATCTGTTTTAGCCTGCAGTTGCAATTAAACTGTTTGGCTGATTCCCTCTCAACAAAATATCATCTAGAATTCGAGATACGGCTCAAATAAAGGAAAGGACAAAGAGGTAAGATGTATATTATTTCCACTGAGCTCTGCTAATGGAAGTAGAGAACACCCAACATCATTTGGACATAAGATGAGCTAACCAAATGTTAGAAAAACATACCCTTATTGGTTGCTTTTGAGAAAAGCCTCTGATCTTTTAGAACTGATGGCATATACACCACCTATGACAGCAGTGTCACCACAGCTTTCCTAATTGCTGTCACTGGAAACTTCCTGTAAACTAGTGACTTAGCATTTTTGCAGACAGCTTCAGAGGATTCTTCCAAACTAATTGGTTTGTTTTCATTCATATACAAGAGGATCAAGGCCACAGCCAAAAATAACACTGCCTTGCTCTCAAAAGTGAGAAAGAAACAGGCTGTTTTCCTTGTAACATTAGGAAAACAAAAATTTGCAGGAGAAGAAGCAGCTCAAGAGTATGCACTAAACACATTTCACAAGAAACTGTGCCTGTACTCAAGCATTTCAGATGGCTACCCTGGCGATTTTGCTGTATGTGATAAGAAACCAGATTGCAAAGGATTTTAAGTTTGGGTTTTGGGGGTTATTTTCGTTTTTTTCCCAGAAAAAGGGGATTTATAAAACCTTGCTGGGCAAAGAAATCTTACCTTTTGCTCCACTTTCATTACCCTTATTCCCTCATAAACCACGTTGCAAAAACACCACAAGGAGCCTAAAGCCTATTTTCCAACCTCAATGCCAGCAGTAGCCTATTACAACACCTGCAATGACGAAAATGAAAACTGTTTCATAAAACCCTGTGGCAATTTCAGCTGTGTACACTCTGCTCATAATAGCAGTCTTGAAAGGACATTAATTATGCTCTGATGCTCAAACTGGACTGATTAGTCATGATGATGTTACACAATGATTCACGCTTCAGATGACTCATGCAGAGAGGGTAATTATCCAGCAGGACTTCCGTAAGTGTGCTTTTAAATGAGAGAGCTCATTACAGAATCAAGGGTTCCTGCTGTATGAATGAAAAAGGAATTGTGGAGAAAAAAAGAAAACCAGTGCTTCCAATCAGGTAGTATTAGATGCCTACCCTGACTAATTTGAATATTTAATTTGAGACACAGGCTTCCTCTTAGCTGTGACCATGTGTTTTATTAAGGAAACACCTTGCAGTTTTGTTATACAAGTAAAATTCCTCTTTAGATGTTTAAGGTTGACTTTGTACATGTATGCAGATTATTCGTCTTTAAAAAAAAAAAAACCAACAACCTTGTGACATAGCAAAATATTTTTCCAGCTTTCATACAAAATAGCATTTCTTTCTCTGCTGGTAGAACACATTAAAATTTTTACTGTGTTAAGTTGCCTGTGTAACTTTTACAAAAGTTGTATATAAAAAAATGCAAGCAAAAATTCCAAAGTACACTCCAACAGCCAATGCTCTGCGAATACTTTATTACACAAATTACATTCAGCTTCTGAAAATAGTGTTCTAACAGTGATACCATCTAAAAATAAGACATTCCAGAAACACATCAAGTTAGGAAGAAGAAAAAAATTAAATAGAGACTTTTTTCTTTCCTTCAATGCAATATCATGTTAGTGATTTAAAAAAATAGAAGAAGACTTAGCAGCTTCATTTTCTTGTGGCACTGTATATTCTCTGTACTGCAACAGGTTAAGGACATTGAAGAGGAAAGGCACAAAACAGAAATTGGCAAATGAATAATTATGGAAAAAATATTTTGATGAAGCAGATAGTAAGACTTATTTACAAGATCCCCATATTTGATGATAAATACTACTGCTTTAAATCAGTTCTGCAATTAGAAGACTTTGCTTTATTAAGATGTTCACATAAAAACCAACGGCACTGATATGGAATTTCCATACACTCCTCCACTTAAAAAACATAACTAAAACCAAACAAAAATTAAAGGAACCAGTGTAAAGCCCCACACAGACTAGAACAGTTTACAATTAAATACACAAAATCTTAAACGTGCTTAAGGGAAAAGGAATCTGACATTCTGGGTTGAACCATGTAATGGAGAACTCAAAGGTTGGTTTCAGGATGACGAAGGTGCTGGTGGGAGTGGAGATGCTGAACACTCTTCCTCAGAATCTGTGCCATCATCTTCATCTTTTTCTTGATCACTTCCTTCAGTGCTCAGCCGGTCAAACCCTTTTCGGCTGTAGCCTTTGTGACTTGCAAAGAAGTTCCCAAGGTTAATTCCACCACCGCCTTTCCCTGTGGAAAGGAAAGGATTTTCATAAGGTTTGCTTTAACTCTTAAGGGGGGAATAAAAATCTATCTACTAAGTAAATAGCAATGTGGTGATTCTTTTAAGCGTCCTTCCAGAAAGTGTTTTTAAATATTCAGCACATAAGCCACAAAAGCTGAGTGCATGTATTAGGAAAGAAGAAGGAAATTCATCTTTGAAGTAGAAGTTTCAGACTATGCTTTTCTAGCATCCATTATTTCGTTAAGTCTACACAGGTTACTGGTGTTCCTATCCATTTGCCCCTAGTTTCAAAGTGCTTCATTTCATTCACCAGATCCACAATAACTCATTATAGCTGCAGCTCTCCCACTGGTAGTGACTCATCCGCTTCAGTGGGCAGAGGATGACAGATGAAAGTTGTTTTAAAAGACATTTTCAAAAACCCCTGATCTTTGCCCCCAATCCTTCCTCTGAGAAAGTTGTATCAAATCTGTTATTCAACATTAATACAGAAAAAAAGCCTTCAGTTACTGTGTTTAAAAACATCTTTGGTGACTACTTACCTCTAAGTCTGCCTAAAATTCTGCCTGAACTAGAATCAAGTTTGTGTTCCCCATCAGCTGAAAAATAAATTTCAAAAATAAGCTAAACCCTCAATATTCTATGATCAAATAATTACCTAATAAAAGCACAGACATTCAACAAACCAACCAGCAGCTCTAAGAAGCCATTTATGGCAGTACTGCAGTAATCTAGAGTGTTAGCATATTTGATACGCTATCTAGCACATTTGGTATGCTAACACTTTTGAATACAAAGAATCAGGAAGCCGTACGCTGAAATCTTCAAATAAAATACTTCCAGTTCAGTTGCACAGCCTTATTAGATTGCTGAATGGCCTACTCACAGTAGGTCCTGACCAGTGGCAGAACTCCATGTACATTTTTTTCTCTGGATGAAAGTATCTTGATAAAACAATTTCATGATACAAAATAACAAGTCTAGTGATCAAAAGCCTATCACAGTCTGCCAATTTATGAAATATAATGTTATTATACAATACAAATTTACATAACTTCTAAGTACCAGTTAAAGCTTTCAGAGCAATGAATGAAGTGCATTATGGAAGCATGTCTGACTCACAGAATTGACTAGGTAGGAGAGAACAATAATATATAATCTCTTGTAATAGTATCTGCTTTCATTTTGCTTGTATCTCTGTAATATCCATGGAGTCTTTTGTTCTCAGCAATTTAAAGATCTCATATCAGAAAATCAAACTATGCTTGCAGTATTAAAATTTCTGAATTCCTGTTCTGAAGAGATGCTAGCTTGAGATGCAATATTAAAGGCTCAGGGGCGGCAGGTGCTGTGTCCCTGCTGATCCTTAGCTTGCACACAGCAGCACTACAACTGTTTAGGAGGGCAAAGGGACAGGGAGCTGCTCTCGTCATATCCTCACCCCTCAGTGTTCACTGATATTTGGAACTGGAATAATAAAAGCCTGTTCTCTAAAACAGTTACTCACAGTTACCTCCATAGACGGTTGTCTTCCTCCACCGAATAAATACTAAAATTGCCAGAAGGACAACAACAGGGATAATAAGAAGAGTTGTAATAAGAACAAAGGAAACTCCAGTGCTGCTGGCCTGTTGGACCAAGTGTTTATCCGTATTCTTTAGAGGGTCTGCCGATTCTGGCTTGTTTTTCAATCTGGCTTCTACAATTGTCTCTGATTCTTTAAAAAGAAAACAATTTCCATATGTAATCCATATGCATCAAGCAACACAGAACAAGGTGTTACAAGAAACAACAAGCTAGGATACCTTAGCTTTGTAACAAGGAAGTAAAAGATGAGCTCTTACAGAGAAATTTTTGGCTCTTGCTGATGTTATCCCAAACATAAAGCATAGAAAGTCTGGATGACTCACTAGGCAAGATTCATTCCCCTTTTCTCAAATGGGGAAAGGAGTTGTGTCAAACAGAGTTTTGTCCTAGAAAGTATCTACTATTTAAAATATAGGAAATTACCCCAATGATCCATTTTTGCAAATAAGCATGTGGTGTAGTATCAATTAAATATACCCTTTTGACAAAAAACACTTCCACAAGAAATGCAGAAAGCCAGTATACGTCATATTATCATGAATAAAAAGAAAAGTTTTAAAGACCTTTCTAATAAAACTGTGACAAAGGGTTAAATTTTCAAAACTGTTACATTCCATGAAGGAATTTTGGTTTTATAAATCTGGAGAGCTTTTGAAAACAGCCAACAGTCATTCTTGACTAATTCGTTAACTCTATACGTACAAGGAGAAAAACTATTTCAGGGAAAAACCTTTATGATATTGCATATGCTTTGTGATAACTTCTAGTAAGTAAAACTTTCTAGCTATATATTTTGAAGTCAGACTGAACAGCATGTCTTAACAAGTAGCTGTATCACAAACACTCTGAATCATCTCTGTTTTGATTCTGCATCAAAATTAAAATGATGTTCTATTCTGAAGGAATAACAAATGGTTCAGTTTACACTCAACACTAATACAATGATAACAATATCATTGTTATCACAAGAACAAGGATAACAATGACACAATGAAAACATGCTGTCTGTTCAAGCAGTAGTTACTGCTAAGGAAAGTTTTCCTCCATCATCTTTCCCACCTCCAGGCAAAGCTACAGTTCTCCATGTATTTTCCCCCATGTCACTAGTACAAGCAGCAGTACAAGCACTAGTAACAGTCTGTCACCAGGAGGCTGTGAGAGTGCAGGCCACTCCTGCCCAGGTATTAAGCAGATGACACAAAGTTCATTGGCTCTTTTCTCCCAGCAGAGTTGAATGGTGTTAATTTCACTCTACCTACTCTAACCAGTTTTAGACATTGTTTTCCTTTTTCTTACCCTGATGTTACTATTGCATTTTTTCTCTATGACATTAGAAGAGTCAGCTAAAGAAAGCCAAAATGCATTTACACATCCCTAGATATACAGCATGCTGTAATGTCAACACTTCCCTTTTGAGTGCTTCAGGCAGGCTGATGTACCAATGGAGATAAAATAAAAGGGTAACAGTGATGACAGTAAGGATTTTATTGTTTCATAATGTTAGCCTTCCTTATTCTACTTTATTCTATATGCTTTTGATTGGCAGTTGAGGTTTTTTTGACTTTTCTCTGTCAGCATGCACATGGCTGAAGCAAACTACATAACCTCTGAATTTAACCAAAGAAAATCAGTTAAGAACATTTGAACATTTTAAATGCCTTTAGAAACAGTACCATAATCTGGTACTGTTTTTCTGAAAGGGAAATGAGCTACATAACAGAATACAAATGGTTAAAATTACTTTTCATCTACCTTAACTGATATTTTACCCCTTTCAATCTCCTTTGTGTATACTATCTCCTTATATTGTTCCTATATGCTTTCATTTTCTTTTTCCTTTTTTTTTTTTTTTTCATTTTCATGCAGATCAATTAAATAAAAAGCATAGTAAATCTACGGAAAGAAATGTAAATAGAAAAAAGAGGTATTTCTTGCCATATGGTGTGACTGACAAGGCTGTGTACTGAAAGACTACATAGGAATATAAACCAATTGCCATTTCAAATAACCCTTTTTTAGATGGTGGAGGGATGTGGAGCGGGGGAAAGGGTGCTGGGGAGTAACTATTACAGTTGTATTTCAAAGCTATTTCTGCATCTAAGGGAGCTGCCACTGATACCAATCTGGACCACACCAGATGGTAGAATGGAATTAACCTACTGGGTAAATTTTTATCTTCGTTTCTGTGACACTGAAGCACTTGTCATCACTGAAAATGAAACGTTTAGGTTGGCGTCTACCAGGTAACAGTGTTACAAGTTTCTTTCTAGTGCTTCCTATAGCAACTCAAAAAAAACAGTCAAACTAGTCAATATTTTTTCCCTTCAGCTCCACAGAAGCAGCTCTAGTCTATGTGAACATACTGATCCTTTCATTTTCATTATGAATCAGACTAACCTTTTGTTTCCTGTACCTCAATACCAGCCTTTTTAACTGACCGATGTTCCATTTCTGTAAAACAAAATCATTCTTCAGGACAACTGATATTTCAGAAAGGCACTCAGTGACATTTTCCTGCTAGCTTTCTCAAATGTACAGTACAATCCTACAGTAAACATTCCCATGAATACCTGAAGTTCACCATGGAGAGTCAATACAAACTATTCAATAGTTCACAAGGCCATAGAAAAAAAATAAGAAAGAGCTTGATTCATGAAGGGTGCTTGCAATAATCAACTTCTATGAAACAGAAGGATTTTAGGGGCATGCCTAAAGGTTCATGGATTCCCACAAAAATAAAACTGTTTATTATAATCAAAATCATAGTGAATTAAAGGTTGGTTAAATCAGGGTTTCTTAGCTACTACTCTTCTATACTTCAGCAAAAACTAATAAGAAAATTTTATACAAGGACTTCCCTCATCTAATCTGTAAAAATTCTGTTACTTTTTTATTCTCATACTTCTTCAAATAAAAGCTGAGAATTGCTCATGTTCAGTTTACTAGATGCAGATAAAAACACATCCAATTAGAACTACAATTTATGTGGTCCAGTCTCCTGTTATTAAGAGCAGTTGATACCAAATGCCCCAAAGGAAAATCCATGAATTATAAATAGACAAATAAGGAACAACTAGCTTAGTCATTTATAGCAGTGGACTCTTAACTGGATGACTAACACCCTGAAGCCTAAGGCTTTATCTTTGTCATACATTATTTTATCCCATATAATGGAACAGGGGATTATATTTTTATTCCTGTAAAACACATAAGCTCTCTCTGAATCCTACTAAATTGATGTCTGACTAATCAGGTTCCTCTCCCTGAAGTGAGGCTGCTTGCCTTGGGGGTTACTAGATTAAAACTGGCAAGTGTTTCCTCTGTATGGAAATAGGACTTCAAATTATACTAGATTAATTTTCTAGTGATAAATGCCCCCAATGAAATTAACATAATTTTTAAGTTGACCTGTGTTTTTACTTCATCCCTTGGGAGTGTTCTACATGATAACCTCACAGGAAGCAGTTGAGTTCTCAGCAAATAATACACTGAAATTACTAAAATACTAAAGTAACACTTTAGTTTAAGTAGGTACTGACAATGGATGTTGTAAGGCAAATGCATTTTGATTCCTTCTGTGACAAACTCATGTGCCCAGGACTCCTCCTTGACAGAGCACACAGCAATGCTGAAGAATGGTCTTTTAATGAAAACTGAGCAGCAGCACACAACTGCTCCAGATGAAGCTTGTAGTAATGACAGCTTGTAAATCGCTGTCATTATGCCACCAGGCTCTTGGCCAGGGGTACCAGATAAGTGCTACTGACCTGAAGATACAAAATGTGAAGTTAGGACATTAAGAACAAAAGGAACATACTTTCTGAAGATGTAAACTTCCACACTGCTTTGGCATGAACATCTCCAACAAATACTGTTCTGTCTTCTGAAGCAAAAATATCATGTGGCATCTCAAAGCTCTGTGAAGATAAGCACAGATTACCCTTAAGTGTCTCTGCCTGCACGAGGCCTCCTTAACCCCTAACTTGAGCCTGGTCACATTCAATCCTTATTTAGACTGGAAAAATGCAGCAAGAGCTGGTGTGAAAGGAGAGATTCCACTTCTATTGAATGTTTGCCTTCTCCAGGGATAAACATAGAGATTATTCCAAGTATTAATGCTAAAAGGATTATATTAATAATATTTCTATTCATATTACTACACTCCATTTTATCCCATGAAATATATATTTTCCAAAATAAAGAATCTTGGTTTGAAGCCCACATATTTAGTTTTTGTTAGAGTTCGTATGCAACACAGCTACTTGCTATACTCAGAATAAATAACTCTCACTTAATATAATTTAAAAATGGACTGCAAATAAAGAGTGTATGTGGTACCCAGAAGTGGGAATATTAACATTCATTCTTTAGTCTGACACAGTATATGGAAACTGTTAAAAAAACCTCACATTTTTTACGTACAATACTTCAGGAAGGACGTTTAGCCTTAACTTACACACTAGTATTCTGTAAAGAGGGCTGTAACCATACAGTTGCATATTATTTCTGCTTAGGAATAAACTCTATTTATTGACAAATTACTAGCATTTAAATATATAAATATTTCAATTCCTTCATTATTCTCTTAAATTAACTTTTAATAATTGTACTGGCAGTAATAAAGTAGGCTTATCCTGGCTCAAGATATTATCTGTAGCAATCATCTTGAGGTTAGTATAATTTTCAAATGTGTACCACATGAAGAAGCTAAGACCCAAAATTCTAGTGTCTTTATTTAGTACTATAAAGAATTCCTTTTGAATACCTTACATTATAAAACATCTTATTTCCTGCAATAGTCTTATGGAAGCTGGAAAAGTAGAATGTTACCAATGTTCTCATATACATAATTACATGCAACAGGCACTCTGCCCAATACTCTACCTTTCTAAGTGGAATGAAAGTATCAATTATTTCTCCAGTAGAGAAGTTCATCACAAATCCTTGCACTGCTCCTGCCTCTCCAGGATAAGGCATTCCATTAACTGCAAAGAGCAGACCACCTGCAACAACATTAGATATGTCTTAAGAACCCACACATAGCAAACTGCCGTGAAGATGAACTGTAATAGTTCAGATGAAAAAAGCCTGTCTGAGAGACAGAGAGACAGAAACGTAACTCAACAAGAAACTAAACTACAAGAGGAAAATTAAGAGAGGTGTAACAGCTGAAACTTTGTCATTTAAGAGGTGCAAACTTAGATCAAATGAGAAGAACCAGCAAGGCAGTATTTAACAGATTGTTTAAATGTAAAAAGAATGTGAAGGTGTTAAAAAAATAATCTGAAGAATGCTTTGCTAAGGATAGTTGACCTGATAGCAGAAAGTTCTTTCAATCCATCAAAAGCAGAAAGTCAGCTGGGGAGTAAGTGGGACCACAAAAGGAAAAGATGTGAAAGGGGGACTCAGAGATTAGAGGCCTACGGCAAAGAAACGGGGTTTGTCAGTTTTTTTATGTTTAGTATGTTGGGAAGATTCTAACACTCTTTTTTTTTTCCTACTAAAGAGATCAGAGGAGACAGCTCAACTGGAAGCACAAGGTGTAAGACAAGTTGGAGGTTAATAACTTATGAGGTTTAGATGGCATTCACTCAAATTCAGAAGGAAACCAAATGTGAAATCACAGCCCTCAGGCCAAATTAAGTAACCCAGCATTGCAAACAGCCACTTCTCCAGAAGACTAGCAGAATGCTGAAGTACAGCCCACCTACAAGAAGGACTCAAAAGGGTGCCTGGGAACACATTACCAATTCTGGCTTCTATCTCCAGTAAGATGGTAGAATCCATAATGAAGAATAAGACATGTGTAAGTGTGGCCTGTCAGAACAAGTTGGTATGGCTTCTCTAAGGGTTGTGTCTCAGCTCTGAACAGGGAGAAAAAGCACACAGGTAAGCAGATTCTATAGACATACTTGCACTTTCAGAAAAACCCTCGACAAGGTATTGCAACTGAGGTTACTGAATGTGAGTTAACACAGGGTCGAGCAAAAGATCCATTAATGCAGGAAGCAAAGAGCAAAGCTTATGGGCAGAGCTTATAATTCTTCAGGATAGAGAAGTCTGAATAGTGTCATCTTGAAGTGATCAGAGTCAGAAATTTTCAGTCATCAATGACTGAAAAGAGGGGTGAACAATGACATCTAGCAGTCTGAGGAAGATAACTGAGTTCTGTGGAGAAGTCAAAAGCTTGATGATACTGAGGAAGTCCAGAAAGAATTTTTATAAGAATAAGTGAGTTGTTAAACAGATGACAGAAGAGCTTCTGCAAAGACAAATGTAAAGTGATGCTTCTTCTAAAAAATCATCTAGATCATGCCTATGTGATGTTTGAACTCGGAACTGGCAGCTACAGCTCAGGAGAGACATCTCCAAGCCATCACTGAAAGATTCCCAAAATCTCTGTCTCCATGTATAGTGTCAGGCAAAATTTCAGTAGAATGTCCAGCATCATGGAAAGGAGAATTAGGAATAGAGGGGATAGGCCTGCACTATGCAAAAACTTAGCATGAACACATGTTGAGTACTGAGTGCTCTTTTACTCTCTGTGTCTCAAAAAGGTTCCAATGAAGCTAAAGATGCTGGAAGAGAAAGGCAAATACAATACTCATGGGGCTGAAGCAATTAAATGGCTTAGGGGGAGAGACTAAGGTGGCTGGGGTTCTTTGGTTTGAAGAGGGTAAGACAAGATGAAGAGGCACCAGACTGGGGGAGTGTGGAACTGTTATCCAACTCCCAAAATTCTGGGACTGAGGAGCACTCAATGAAACTAGGTCACTTTTTATATTAAGAAAAAATAAATACAGTGGATAATGAACTTCTGGAGCCTGTAATTGCAGAAGGCAAACAAACCAGACAATACAAGTCAGTTCAAAATGGGATTAGGAAAACTTATGGGCAATAGGTCTGGAAAAAGATACTAAGAAGAAGAGATCAGTGGCTACCTCCTACACTGCTAAATAAAGGGTTTGTGGATCCCTGGTGAATGGGAGAAGAATGACTACAAAATGCATCCAGGCTTACACACACTCTCAGAATGCCTCTTTAGCTTCCACTGTCAGAGACTGATAGATACCAAGCATCTCATCCAGCACAGCACTTTTTTACATTCTTGGCAGATGCAAAAGAGAGAACCATGATATTAAATTTGGTATTAAGGAGCCAGGAGCCCAACATGCCAAAATTCCTCATCCAGTTCTTAACATTTACCTTACCTTCAGTATCAGTATTAAAAATCTAATCCCAAAACTTAATACAGTAATTCTTAACCAGACTGTGATATTAAAAACCACAATGTTTTCTAACTGTTTGCTTTCAGTTCTTTTGTTTTATGAAACCAAAAACCTTTCTTGATCATTTGTTCTTAATGTTGCTCTCTTCAATGGAATTCAGAATGAATACTTAGAAATGTTATTATTAATAATAATTCATTATTAGCTGATTAACTGTGCAGTCAGCAGGAAGCAGCAAGATTGTCTACTTGTTGACATCACATTTAGGGAGTCTAATCAGTCATTTCTTAGAAGTAGAGATTAGATGCCAGCTTCCCTCATCCACAAGTAGGAAAACAAGTAGTTCTCAAATCTTCCTTTGCGTCAGGACTATTCTGGAAGATATTTAATATTTGTCCTAAGATAGCACGATAGCACTCTTCATGAAATAACACTAACATCCTGGCACAAAACAACTACTTGAAATCTGAAGAACAAGAAAAAAGATTACCTGGAACATATGAAACTGCAAACAACTCTCTTCCAAATGCTTTGTGTTTGATCTCTCTTGTGAACTCCCCAGTCTCTAACCTGAAGCACTGAATTCGACCATTTTCTCTGTCTGCAACACACAGCTGACTTAAGTCAGGGATCAGGGCTAAGCTGTGAGGGATATGAAACTGTCCAGGCCTGGCTCTGCCTACAGAAGTCTCTGCAATAAAAAAAACCCAGGTTTGTGTTAAAGTACACACTGAAACTATCAGTTTTGCTCAGAAACAGCAGTATGCCACATAGTGCCATGTAACACTGAGAAAAGACTACGGTCAGCTTGCTTTCTCCTAGCATTTAGGTAGAAAACTCATGGAAGCCTATTGCGTTTTCTTTATAAATCCCCAATTTAAGAATGTGCAATTTCCCGAGAATATTCAGCATAGTTTATTGTGATACATAAATCTGAGTCAGGCAGAAATATAATTATTCATAAAACTTAAAATAGATTAAATCATGGCATCAATCTGGTAAAAAATGATTACTTTCTTATATGTTTAAGAAAAAAATTGGCTTTATGAAAGTCAGAATATTTTCTTCATAAAACAGGGCACACCAATATTTACTCCGAAAGGAAGATAACAAACCCCCACTTTTTATTTTCAGTAAGTATATAACCACTGCAGATAGCTGTAGAAAAAGCAAAGAGAAAATTTGGATGCAATGACAAGGCTGAAATTCATGTAGGGCCTGGAAAGTATTTCAGTAATAGAATTTCATTTGAAAAAATTAATAGTAACATTGAGAATTTTGTGGTTCATGATCAGTTCATGATAACAGCGGTATGGGTAAAGCACCAAGAGCTCTGACTGTACCTTCTCCCCACTGCATCACGTACAGTCCATTTGGAGAGAACTGAATAATCCGACTGTTGCAGTAGCCATCAGAGACATAAATGCTGCCCGTGACCGGGTCCACAGCAACATCAGTGGGTTGGCAGAAATGATTTTTGTCACTGCCTGGTTGAAAAGCCACTCCTAAGATCAGTAATGGCTCTTTGTCACTGGGTCCTAGTTTGAAAACCTTTTTTTCAGTCAAAAGGAAAACAAAAGATGTTTCAGTTATGGAAGGTGAAACCTAAGACCTAGATGGCCTAGGGAAAAACTTCTATCACTGTTTATAAAATAAATTTGTATACCAAACATAATCTTAATACATTGACCATAATATTAATTATTAGTTTTTCAATACTTCTGATTCTAGGAAACTTTTGCTGAAAATACGAATTTCCTGTCATTACAAAGCAAACAATTTAGTTTCACTTTCTAGACTTATGTGCATTAATAAGCAGAAGACATAGCAGAAAATTGCAGAGGGATCTTGACAGGCTGGAGAGAGGGGCTCCACGAGAACCTTGTGAAGTTCAACGAGGCCAAGTGCAAGGTCTTGCACGTGGGCTGGGGCAATCCCGAGCACAAATACAGGCTGGGAGGAGAAGGGATTGAGAGCAGCCCTGAGGAGAAGGTGTTGGTTGGTTGGAGAAGCTCAACATGAGCTGGCAATGTGTGCTCACAGCCAAAGGGTCAGCCCTGTCCTGGGCTGCATCCAAAGCCCCGTGGGCAGCAGGGGAGGGAGGGGATTCTGTCCCTCTGCCCCGCTCTGGTGGGACCCCACCTGCAGAGCTGCCCCCAGCTCTGGGGTCCCAGCATGGGAAGGACACGGAGGTGTTGGAGAG
>VYXC01006937.1:263141-290248 GCA_013397175.1 Platysteira castanea
TGCTATGAGGAAAGGCTGAGAGAACTGGGATTGTTCAGCCTAGAGAAGAGAAGGCTTCTGGGTGACCTAATTGTGGACTTCCAGTACCTGAAGGGAGCCCACAAGAAAGATGGAAAGGGACTTTTTACAGGTGCGTATACTGATAGGACAAGGGGGAATGACTTCAAACCGACAGGGAGTAGGTTTAGATTTGATATTAGGAGGAAGTTCTTCACCACGAGGTTGGTGATGCCACTGGTAAGGTTGCCCAGAGAAGCTGTGTCTGCCCCATCTCTGAAAGTGTTCCAGGCCACGTTTGATGGAGGTCTGAGCAACCTGGCCTAGTGGAAGGTGTCCCTGCCCATGGCAGGGCAGTTGGAACAAGATACTCTATAAGGTCCCTTCCAACCCAGACCATCCTATGATTCTATTACTTCTACACGTTATGTCCTTGTAGTAAATTATTCAACACAACTATATTCCATGAAGTGCACAGGGGTCAGTTTCTGTAGGCATATTCTTAATATTATTCTTAACAGTTCTAGATAAACAATTTATGTCAAAACTCTTGGAAAATAAAAATATTTTTTGGCAAAATATTAAGGTCCTGGTACTAAAGCTTCAGAAACATACCTGATGAAGAGCTACATCAGTGACCCAGTAGTTACCATTTTTATCTACACTCAAACCATGTGGTAAATAAAATCTGCAAGCACAAATGTAGAAGAACGAAGTTAAAAACATTTTTCTGGAAGAATTATATAGATATGAAGATTTCATTTTTTATCTACAGATCAAAACCAAATGCTGTACACACTAACTACATGTAGCATTTAATGAAAAATAAGTTTTACAGATTAGAATTTTCTTGACAAGAGTGTCTCAGTTCTGAAATTCAGATGATCTCAGATATCTAACTCAGGCTACCCTTAGTATCTATAAGGACGATGTACAATGTCCATAAACTCTGCATTTCTGCTAATCTGGCTGGTAGATGCACTTACATAAAATGTTAGAAAGCAGAGGTGGTAGAGATGGCAAATTAATTTTATTATTTGTTGATTTTGTATTTATTTATTTATTTACTTTAAGATAATCAGAGACTACAATTACACAGTTGTATATAAATGTACAAACGTAATATAAAACACATGAAAATGGGTTTAGGGACTCTTTGGCATAAAATATACAGAAATACTAATTTAAATTAATAAGAGCATAAAACCCCAACTTACAGACTTTTGCCTGTGCAGTGAAGCAGTTTTGCATTACTTGGATTCAAGACAAGAATTGTGTTCTGTTCAATTGGTCCAAGTCCTCTTTGCTGATAAACAAATTTGCTGTCAAAAGAACTGTACAAAGAGAGTGGAATAGAAAGCTAGCATTAGAAGGTTCTACTGATCAACAATATATATGCAACTTAAAGCCAAGTTCAGTAGTTAAATTCCATTATGGGGTTACTGGGTTCTTCTCTTTCTAAATATAAACCTTAATACATCACTGTGTGATTTTAAGAGTTAATAGTTTTGTATGTTTGCATTTTCTACTGAGGTTATGACTTCTAAACTGAAGGAGCACCAAATCAACACAGCAACAATTAAGACAGTCCTAAAGCAAGTAAGTAAAAACCCCTCAAATTTTTTTTTAAAAAATTTTAAATAATTTCTTTGCCACGGCAACGCAGAAATGAGAAATTCAACATCGTAGCCTAAGAAAAAATACAGGTAATCACCAGGGCACACCTGCCAGTAAGACCAGGTATACTTTGTATTATCTAAGGCAGTCTGTGCATGTTTGTATTATCTAAGGCAGTCTGTGCATGTTTGTGTGTCTTCTGCTCTTTCTTTTTTCATACACAGTTCAGTATCTTGCTAGAGCTTGCTACTACAAGATTCAGCTTTTATGGTTCTTACCCTTTTCAGAGTGTGCTTACAGAAGACTATAGGGTATTATGTGCGTCCCTCCTACTCCCACAAAATTACATCCAATTTTCAGGGTACATGGAATATATTCATAAAAAACATTTGAACATGTCACTATTTCAGACATTGAGAACCAGGATGAACTTTCCAGAGGACATTTACTAGACATGAAATATCAAACACTTCCAAAAAATAAAAATACAGATTTCTGGATCCTTACAGAGAAGGTCGCTATTACTCTAAATGTCGCTGTTGTGGCGGCCAAAACTACACACGTACACACGGATAGTGCCTCGATTAAGGGCCAAAAAACCATTTATTAACAAAGCAGCTTCTTTTCATACACTTCTGTATGTTATCATTCATGCTACACAGCCACTGGCTGCTAAGTTACTACAATAGATTCATCACTGGCTATATTACCTACAATATACTACCACTGGACACCTATAGCGGAGGCACTCAAGCATTTAGAAAAATAAAAGGTGCAGCTTTATGTTGCTGTTTTTCTCCTTCTATTGTTTGGATTTCTTGCTTCTGTTGACACTACATTCTCAAGGGTAGAAGCTAATTTTTTTCCCTCTCACAGGCTTTTCTCATGAATAGAAGCTAACCATCTCCAACTTAGGATCTGTGAAGCCCTCAGACTAGCTGTCGGCCTCAACATCTAACCTGTTAAATATATGTTCAGCTTTTAGTGAAGGTAAACAGAGTGAAGAATATTTTGAACAACATTTCAGGCTAAATGTTAGAGCATGGTGTTTGATGTGGATGAAAGATGCATGAATACAAAACTCCCTGCTCCCACATTGTATTTTTAAATCCATTTATTAATCCCAAGAGAAATCCAGCTATCACTGATGCTACTTGGTAAATAAGAATATACTTTGTAGTCACAGAGAAGGCTATGAATATAGCTATGAAAACTATATATTGTGTAGTTCTAACCATCTCACATCTCCGTAACATTAAATATTTACATATCTAGAATTTTTAATGTGGAAAAGCAATATTGGCTTCATATATAACCAGAAAAATCTATAACAGAATCTGTTTAAGTTTCTGCATAGGCTATGTTTAAAAAATAATATTTAGATATTGCCATTGCATAAGTAACTACCTGTAACTATTTAATTTCTGGTAGAAATTATTTCTGATGGAAAATGATCCTTTTCACTATGGACGGTTGAGCCAAAGGTGATAGCTACTAAAACTCTCTCCAGAGTTCTGCCATCATGTAGAGGGAGACACTGGATAACAGGTAATGACACACAAAGTCCTGCACTGGTGTTGTATCTTCTTGTTTGACCATGATTCAGGAGATGCTGTTATTACCATTCATGACAGTAATCTGCCACGACAAGTTCTCTTCATTTCAAACATTTTCTATTTTAAAAGGAATCTAATACTTGTAACAGCTTGCTCTAGCTTTGGATGACCACAACTGGAGCATCAACAATGGACAGACCAAACTAATCTTATTTTTAATCTACATAGATAATCACAGAAAATCTACACAATCACAGAAAAGAATCTTAGTGATGGCAGATATTGTACAAAACAACTCCCATAGAAAACATGATTGGATCTCTGCAGAACTGACTGTCTAAACTATTTAAATAATTACTGGTTTTCCTTGTTATGATTTTGGTTCTTAGTAATCGTGCGGTCAAGATTCCTACGTGTTTCCTGCTATTCCCAACTCTTCTGGGTACTAAATGCTTTCAATGTAAATAAGAGATTGTATGGTATGCAAAGGAATTCTAGTGAACTTGAGTTTATGGGAGTGATCTTCCATTCATGTTCTCCCTGTCAAACTTCTTTTCTAGGAGGATGACTAGAATGCTAAAAAATCACAGTCACTCTTTTCTTCCCAGTTTTGGAGATTAATTTCCAGGCAATGTTCCTTTGTTTTAAGTGATAAATGAGAACACAAACAATGCTGACTACCTCTAGCTTAAAAGCAGCAAGGCCAAAACCACACAAACAGAACAACTAGACACAGTAGTCGTATTGCTCTAAAACATCGTTTTCTGATTGGTTCTGCACTCTTGATACTGAAGGACAAGTAAAATCCAATGCATATCACACATATTTCTAATTTCAAACTCCAATGTAATTCCATGGTTATGTTTCTACTTCTCATCTGGCCACTTCACACTAATGCAAACAATTTCTTGCTAAATCTAATATCTTTCTGGTGGGCTACATATTAAATTTAGATAGACCACCTGATCTCAGAATCCCTGAAAGCACAACCCTGAGGTCTACTCTTGATCAATACCCATCACCATTGTGGTACTGTGCTCAGCCTGCCTACCTTGTTAAGAATGCAGTAAGAAGAATGTAATTTATATTCTCTAATAAGTTCTTTATAAATCGGATGAATAGTACACATTTTTCATCACAAAATGCAGAGTAACTTCCAACCGGTTTACTGCTGAGCCAGCTGAATAGTTTAATTTTTTTAATTCTACAAAACACTTGCTGCTTATAGCAAAGACTGTTCTGAAACTGAAGAGACAATGTTGTAGACGTACCTTACTTATTTAGGAGGACTTTTTTTTTTAAAATCATACACTGAAGGAATGCTACAGTCACTGCAAAACTGCATCTGTATTATAGGGCTTGTCACTGTAACTTTTGTGTTCTAAAGTAGAATGAAGTTACCTTTTGCAACAGCATACATCATTCAACCAGCTATATTTAGCTGAATGAAGATCCAGCTTTTGTGATATATGTTAATAATGCATTGGAAACACTTGTGCATAGCCTAACAGCACAGATAATTTTGGTTTAATTTGCTTCTATACTAAGCTGGTGAAGCATTGAAATAGAACATAAATTCTGGGCTTTCAGGGTATTGATTTGTCATGTTTACAATTTGGTAAGGAACATTATACTTGATGAACTGCGTACTTGCAGCTAATGATAAAAGTTAACTTTAAAAGTCTGGTAACTTCTTATACCTCCCCCACACAACTGTCATGGTAAACCCCTTACAAACATCTTTTTTTTTCTTGAAAGATGATAACACCCATCACTCCATCCTTTTTCATCACAATCCAACTTTTCCACATGCCCATGTACGTACCCAAAGATAAAAAGGGAAGGCTAACTGAATGAGCACATTTCTATGTGCCTCTTCTCCATGCCACAAGATATGGAACAACAGCTTAACAATAGACATGTTTTCAAAATATATTTTTAAATCACCATACTCTAAAGAAAAGGCCTACAGAGTTTGAATTCAGCTGTCTTAGGGGACCCTACCAACACTAGGTTTCCTACACATTGATTAACTATGCTCCACAAGATGAAGAAAAAAAATGTAAGACTTGGGAACAAAACCCCTCAAGAATTGCAAGTTAAAGAGTCGTTATCCTTACGGAAGCCCACTTGGAGTGTTACCAAGCACTGCTGGTGCGAACATGGATTTCCAAACTACATATCACAACTCCAATCTTCCTCTGTAGCCACAGCATAATGAAGTTCTATCTGTCTCTCAACATGGTTGATTCATCATGCACATTTGCTGTTTTAGGGAATGTTCGTCTTTTTGCTTTGTTTAAAATCTGTAGGCTTTCCCAATACTGCTGGATCTCACACTCAAGTTTTGTGCTCTGGATTGTTGGTATACTTAATTGCCAGAGACTCAAAAATACGTATTTCAGAAGGATCAGCCTATTTTCAAATATTTTTACAATTCTTATTCAACAACACGAAGAACAGCACTTATGTTCCTCAGTAGGAGGATACAAAAACTCAACTCAGGATCAGCTTTTACAGAATACTTGAAGTCTGAGGAATACAAGTTGCATAATGCACCATCCTTTCAAATTTTATAGTCTATATTTATATACACTTGAGCTGGAGAGATCACTGACGTATGAGAATACTGTATGAGAAATAAATGATTGCTTTATCTGTTGCATTACGTTATTTAGCTTAAAACCTAAATAACTTAATTTCTTTCATAAACACTATTCTAACAATAATTTGTTATTATAGTGTTCAGAATACTGTCCTATTTTTCAGACACTATGTTATCTTAAAATGAATTCATCAGGATTTGAAAATAGCCCTATCCTTTAGTCTTATAGCTATATAAGTGGAGAACACATGCTTAAAAACAAGGAGAAAAAAAAAGGAGAAATTTTTTTAAGTGTATTTAAAAAGGGTACCAGATAACATGTTACAGGCTTGTACTATTTCCTCCCAATATTCTGTTACAATTTCAAAAGTATCCATATAAACACATATACAGTTTTAAAGATCAAAGACATAAGAACCCTGTAAAAATGAAGATAGCACTCTTTACTGGAATGTTCTGTTCTTGAAACAGTATACCTCTGAATAGATCACTTTTCAAACACTAGAAGGACTACCATACTAAAGTTCAGATATTTTTTGGTTTGAGTGATGCTAAATGTAGCTAATTTTATCAAATGAGTAGAAAAAGTTTATTTTGAGAGAGTGCCTTGTAACAATCCTATTTTGTTCAGTGTACATACACACAAAGAAGAATAAAGATACAGTGGATACAGCTTTGTATGTCTTAAACCCAAGTACTAATTGTACACCATACTAAAACATACGCAGGCTAATTATTCCTGCTAGAAGACACTGAGAGGTGGGATAATTAATCTCAGTGAATATCATAGTAACGTGGTCATACAGTTTAAGGACTTAATGTACTATGTTCTTTTCCTCCAGAGACACATTCTTACTGTCTAAAGACCTAATAACTCAACAACATCTCAACAGTCACCATTTCTACTTTGAGTCTCTGAAAGGCACTTTCAGCCAAAGAACTGTATTTTTAAATGGAAAAGGAACTTCAATCTGTTTTTCCTTGAGAAAGTATGTAAACAGTACACAGGAGTTCAACCTTCTAACTCACCATTTGGCAAGAGTCTCTACTTACTTTTCATCCCAAACACGATCACCTCTGTGGAAGACAACTAGGTTGTTTTCAGGGTCCAGAGCCAACCCAGAAACTTGGCCTAGTTTGAGGTCTAACCCAGGCCACTCCAGAGCCTCTTCTATGTGGAAATCTGAACAAAAAAATAAATAAACAAAAAACCCAGATAATCATGTAGCATATTTATAAAAAACATCCAAATATGACTAACCAGCATTTGACAGAGACTATTGGGAATTACATGGACATTTTCTTACACACGGTATTTCCATTCAATGCATTGAGATTTAATTCCAAGCACGGTTTTAACATAGTAAAGGATGCACAAGCACTGGCATCCTGCTACACAAAGATGAAAGAAATGTCAAAACTGCTTTTGATTCCAATCTTTTCTCCTTCTTATAAGGATACATGTACACAGATTGAAGTTTTAGGAGTTCCGTTAATACTTTCTACACTGAAAGATTACAAAAATATACAACTACGATTCAAACCAGCAGGCAACCTTAAATATTAACTCTCAGTGTTTTATTTAAAAATGCATAACAAAAACCATAGATCACTGAATGAAATACGTGGCAGGTGAATCATGTTTTTTCTTCTATAAAGTTTTTAACACTAAGAAAAGAATACTTCTTGTCTTAAACTGTAAAACTCAACCAAGGGAGAGATATTTAATTTCAACTTAAAGATTAACATGAAAAAGATAAAAATATGGTCTCTTCAATCTCTCTTTTATGTAAAAGCAGACTGAATGAGGATAAAAGGCAGAAACTGGTCAATATTTGAAAAGCTGCAGAGAGTTGACTGCAAGGATTAATTTCTCACAGATCACCTGCAAAAATACTGTTTGGAAGAGGTTGCTCTTGTGTAGCTCTGGCAGTACATTAAGAGACAAATAAGACAAATTTTATCAAAAATAAAAAATGTAATGGCAAAAGAAATCTCACTAATTCTGATAAAATTAAAAAAAAAATATAAAATTCATTCTACATGTTAGGAAATCTACCACTGCTTCCTTCCAGAAATTGATCTGTTTAGCGTAATTCAGGCATTTCTACAATGCAAATTTGCATGTAGGCACATATAGCCAGACTGATGGTGAATAAGAAGCAATTTCTTTGAAGTTATGTGAAACTGGAGCCACTTCACTAATAGCAAGTGTGTTTGATAGCATCATGCTTTGCTTTGCAACTTTCAGTTCACCCAAAGTTTGTGAGTTCTGCTGTAATCCTAAACACCAGTCACTGGGGTACCATCTAAGCAGGTGAAACAGATACCCAAATTCACAAAGTGCCAGGGCATCCTGCTTTGAAACAAGGCAGATCACAGACCTTAGCACACAACACCCAAAGAGTCTGAGAGGGTTCATCTCACCTGGAAGTGATCTTCCAGGGAAAGGAAAAGTTATTGCGAAACAATGTATAAAATCTTTAAGCCACCTGTACAACTCCTCAGTCCTGATAATACCCTCCCCGTGCATTTCACTTGGAAGAGATGTATCTAAGGAGTAAGAACAGGGATGCAGTGGAGGGAATAGCATTCTCTACAACCTATGCAAGGAAATACAAAACCAGTGCTGAAAACCTACGGCAGACTAGGAGATATTTTACCTGTTTAGACTGATATCATAGCTAGAGTAGGTGACAAACCTAAAAGAAACCTAAAAGCTATCTGCAACTGCAGTGAATCCAGAACAGTAATCAGAAACTTCAAAGACAAGAAATTCTGCTCTGTAGAAATTTTAGGTGAACAAAAGCTGCAAGCTAAAGGAAAAGCTGTTTAAAAAAAGATATACATATTCATATTTCTGCACAACTGAGATGATCACAGCAGGTGCAGTGCCAGGTATATTCACAGATGTTTGGATTTTGGAAGGAATGAAAAAATGTAAATTCAGTGTCTACCTCCTCACTTGCTCATCTCATATCATTTTATGTTAAATTCCAGAAAGCTTGTCTATGTCTCATGTTACACAGCCCCTTGGCCTCTGAGACATTAAAAAAAACCCCAAAAAACGGCTAAACAGAGGAACACTAAATTTTGGCCTCTATTTAGTCTCTCAAAAGGCACATACTATAAAATAGAAAATGTTTATGCTTAAGGCAATAAAAGATTTCTGATAGATCGAAATAATAAAATGAATGTACAGTGAAATACAATCCAATCACAAGAGCTCCAGCTTCAATACAATCTTTAGATTTTACCACATTTTCCCAAAACTGGTTAATTAGTATTTTATTTTCTTTTTCCTTTGCAAGTCCATTCTGAAAGCCTACAAGAATAAGTGGTCCATGGAACAGTTTCACATGAGACTAATGAAAACTATTATCCCCATTGAAGTAATTTATAATTACCTAGAAAAAACAAGATCACCAGTTTCATTGTAAATGAGATCTCTAAACTCAGTACTAGATCTTCTACCTTTCAACTTAGAGTCATTCCTTTCATTAAAAAAAAAAAAAAGGAAGAATTACCTAGATTTAGAACATGCAATTAAGTCTCTAAACAAGTAAAAGATGAAAGCCTTATTTATTGACACAATCACAGAATTCCGTAGCAAATCATTTCAGCTTTTAACTTTGCAAACTGTAAGTCATGTTGCATTTAACCCTGGCCATCAAAGTACTCATTTAAATCCTGACAAATTTAATTAGGAACTGCACAAAGGAGACTTTAAAATTGGAAATTTACACTCTTTGCCTTACTTAGAAGGTGTAATTGTACTATTTGCAGTGATGTTAAATGACGTGACAGATCAGTGACTAGTCAAGGGTAACAAGCTAATAATAGTGCAGGAAGAGCAGTAGTAAAAAGTTTTAACATTTATAACAACTTTACTTACTGTATTAGCCACTTGCTACTTCAGGCCAGTTACATGTTAAAAACTGGAATATTTGCAAGACTAAAAATATTAAACTACTTTAATTCTGGTGATCTTTAAACAGCTAAATGAAATTGATTTAACAGTAGAGTCTTGTCTTAAGAAAATTGAGAATTTTTTCAATTCGATACAGTAAAGGGTTTTACAAAAGGTGCAAATTTTTTATTAAATCAAGACAACTTTATTTCTTCCCCTGAAGAGAAAAATTCTCTTACAGAAGTTTTTTTTCTTAAATATGTGAATACTTTCCTAAAAAGAAACTAAATATATGCTTAAAGATTTTATTGCTACAAAAGATCTTTTGCCAAAAGATGGTACTGACGGCTTCTGCAGGTCAGGAATTCTGTAGTTAGAGGTATTACAAACATAAAAAAACACCCCCCAAAAACGCTAATTCAGAAAATGTCAGTTTTCTTTTTTCCTATACCTCAAAATCATGTCATTTGAAAGTTCATTTATTAATTAGTCCTCCACCAGCAAATTCCCCCTAAATTAATATGTGGCTACTGACATACCTGAGCAAATGCTTTCTGTAGTTAGAATTCATTCTATAAGGTATGTCAAAACTAAGCCATTTATTCAGCTCACTGACATTTCCTCCTCTGGATCAGTGAAAACAAAAAGGAATTTTCTTCTTTGCCTCGTACACACCACATGTTATTAGTCTAAACTGAATAAACTGCTTTTGCAAAAATGCTATCCACATTATTTTCCTGAACATTTAATTCCAGTGAGGTTTATGGAATTATTTATGATTTACACATTTGTCAGGCACATAGTAGCATTCCACCTGGTTTTTTGCCCCATGCCAATAATTTGACAGGCTCTTATTTAACTGGATTGCACAACGCAACATTGGAAAGTCCTCATCTTTGGTTTTCTTTTAAATACAAACCCAAGATTTTCCCGAGCTCGAACACTGTAACAGAACCTCATATAAGCAGAGACAATACATGTTAACATTATGAACAGAAATAAAAATCAGATGGCTGATGGATGATATATGTTTGTGTACAAAAGTACTTGGAAACATCAATTCAGGGTGGTTGCAAGATAAAAGCTGGCATGTGTGTGGCTACAGCTTATGCATACAGATGGCTCCCATGCATACATATCACCTTCTTTTATGACATACACATCACATGCTGCATTATCTGGCTTTCCACATTAGCAAGTAAGGCTAAGCACAGTCAATATCACAGAGACCAAAATGCAAGTAGAACAAACACAATAATTCCATGGTCTCTGCTGTCACAGAAACCTGAAGGGAATAAATTGTATTTCTAGCACAATAAAACAGCCTATATAAGAATATTTGGAGAGTCAAGCCCAATTTGAAACCAATATGCAGAAAATTTTACTTCTGAAGAATTTTTCAGGATTACCTACCACTCTTTCTGAATGAGAGAAAAAATATCTGATAAAATGACAACAATAAATTTTATAAAACTGTGTATCTGACAGGTCAAGGTACTCAGCAAACTCATAAAATGTATTGATTATTCCAGTGACCATTTTATAGTAGTTACTTTTATTAAATTCTTCACTTCCTGAGACTACTATATCCTGTGTGTACTTTGTTGTAGCGTAGCTGATATAAAACCATTAAGTAAGAGTCTTAAGAGTAGAAAAAAGTACTGTATTGTTCACAAAGTACTGGTGCTGTGCCATCAGCACACATTCTTTCTTCACACATGGAGGGGGAAAGAACCCCAGTGAAATACCTCTAAATTAGAGGGAGAACATTTCAGTAATTAAGAAGAAAATAATGTAAAATACTTCCAAGCCTCGACTGAAATTCCCTTCAGATTTTGCTAATGTGGATCACAGCTCTTACATTGCATTTCATTGTATAAAATTAACCCCTAACCCACCTTCTTTATGTTCTTTTTCCCAGCTTCCCTCACCATGCTTAGACTGTGGTAAAGAGAAATGTCTGTTCTCTGGTGGCCTCAAGGTAGACTCTAGTCTGTGAAACTTCTGAATTCTGTCTCTGACAAGAATAGCATTGTCTCTTTCATCATGATTTGCGATCTCTCTGGCAAGATCCTTCTTTTGGACTACATTAGCAATCTCTGCTACAAGATCTGATTCTGCCTTTTCTGTAGGGTTATGCTTATGCACGTGCACAACATCTTCCCTTTCTCCTAGCAGCTTAGAAAGGAGTGAATAGAAATCACCTGTACAGGAAAGAGAAGAGATAAGAGGAAAGGAGAAAAAAAACCAATTATAACAGATCAAGTAGTTTTAGATGGTTTCAGCAAAGTATAGTGTAACAAAGTTATTCAAACAGTTATTTGCAAAAGTAGCAAAGAGGAAATGTTTCAGCCTTTGGAACTGAACGAGCCAGGTTTCTAGTAAGAACAGATAAAGTCAAATTGTTACTGACTTTAAATTACATACAGATACCCACTTTTACCTGACACTCTGGCATCAAAAAACCATCACCTCTGGAGACATGTTCTTGGGAACAAGGAACAAGAGAAAAAGGGAAAGGGAAAATGAAAGCAAAAGGGAAAGGAAAAAGTGTGCATATTTCAGTTAAAAATATTCATGATAGAATTATCTGGATTTGCCAGGCTACTGCAGATTTATCATATTTTCACAAAACAAAGAGGGAAAAATTCTATAGTTCTATCAAATTTTTCACTTACAAAAACAATAATAGACAACATGATACTTCTCAAAACATATTTCTTTGAAGTCTGTCATTGTATAAGAAGCTTAGGCTGTAAGAAAACTGAATTTCCCATTTGCAAACAGATTCCATAGTGCCAACTGTAGAAAAAAAGATATGATCCATTAAATTTGCTTCTATTTATTCAGTCTGGGTTCTATCCCTTCTTTCATTCTGAACAGTAACACTGCTTAGTCATGATATCATTTGGCAGTGAAGGGAAAACTATCTTCTCAATGTGCTTGCTAGCAATGCAATTATCACTGTAACTTTCTTTGGCATCAACAAATATTTCAGAACATTCCAGAACAATAGCTCAGAGCAAAATAAAAATGAAATCAGAATTTATTAACGAAGTATCTTGGCTGCTTGAAACCATTATCAGTTCTGTTAAATACCACTACATCATTTGAATGGAAAGAGACATTCAATGTGCTTTAAGAGTTACTGCAAGTAGGTGTCCTTCTATTTCAAACACAAATCACTTGAATTAAAAAAATTGTATTATTTTATGACAGGCTATATAGGGCATCTTTTAGAAAAGTGAAACTATAAGGAATGAAGCTTTCACACAAACCAAAGAAATAAACAAGGAAACAAACCACCCCACCCCACCCTGCAACAAACAAAAAATTAATCCCCAAAAAAACCCATTCAGAACCAGAAATTGTCACTTGCACCACTTGCAGGGACAGAGGAAATTAAGTCTTTTGAAAATGATCCTAAGAGGATCTGTCATGTTATTAAACAGTCCCAGTTCAATGATTTTGAGGAGGATTGCATTTCTAGCCCTTGGAAATGAAATATCCCAGATGACATATTCTGTCAGGAAATAATTACTGAAGTAACAGAGCCAATTTAAATGAAATTAACAAAGCAAATTAGAGAAGAGAGAAAATCATAAAGCTATATAACAAATATGAATTATTTGCTTCACATGCAATTGGTAAATCTAGAGCACTCCATGATCTTAATACTGTCATTTAATGAGTCCAAGTTCCAATTCAAAACAAATCCAAATATTTTGAAAGTATTATCACAGGTATTTTGGATACAAACCATATCTATACTGAGAGTTTTTAATTAAATTAATCAAGTTTAATAGTTTCTACTTAAAGCAACCAACAACTGGTGCTGAAGCAGAAGCATAGTTGAAATTTCGTTTACTTAGGAAACACCTGGTATTAAAATACACTACCTTAGCCTTTTTCTTCCCCAACATTTTAAAAATTAAATGAATGCCATACAAATCAAATGCTTTGGTTTTATCTGTGGCTGGAGACCTACAGATGAAAAGAGCCAACTATCTCCCCTATATGCAGTCCAGTGAGAGGTCTGAGTGGTAAAAGCAGTGCTCTCCCTAACGTAACTGTGAGAAGTCTTCCTAAACAAACAAACCGATGCTACTTTAAACTGCAGGCCTTTTTAAAGCAAGTTTAGTGATCCTTGCACATTTCACTCTCTCCTAGTTCTATATCGACTCTCTAATCAACTTGTTATTATTGGCTGCAAAAGGACAACAACTTGTCATTATTGGCCTCAAAAGGACAACAACATACTAAAGTTTTTACAAAGGTTTCAGAACTCTAACAGCTTAGATGCTCCTTCTGCTTGAGTGAAGAAGTTTGACAGCTTCATGCTCCAGCCAAAAGCATTGTATTCTATCTCTGGTGGGCAAGTGTTGTCACAGAATAATTAACCCAGTCTCTAAAACAGATACTGCTTGCTGATTTAAAAAAGATGGAAAAGTTCTTTAGTTTACCTGTCTGGTATCAGCTTCTTCAAAAGAAACTGTTACAAGATAGGGCTCAATAGAGGACAAGAAGAAAAGAGAGCAGGAGAATTCAACTTAAAAACAAGGAAAGCCCAGGCAATAATTTTTAGGACAGGATGCTTTCATAGAAAACTCCAGTGGTCTTTATTTAGGCTGTTAATCAGGGATTCAAGTCTACTAAGGTGATCAGTTTTGGTTTTCTCCTAGAACTAAGCCAATAAGCATAAGTTATATGAGGAATCTTTGAACACTGGAGCATAGAGTAGGGCAGTTTGAATAACATAGCCACCATCCCCTGGGTATAGATGAGATATTTTCCAACCTGAGCTTGTCCTATTAGAATTTTCATTAAGCAGGGGTTTTGTAACCACAGCAGTTAAAAATATTCAGGAACTGTCTGAATGTATGGAAAAGGAGTGCATAAGAGAACAGAAGTGGTCAGAAGTGCAGCTGCCCTAAAACTGTGACCTTTTTGTTAAGTGAATGTGTTTGAGAAAATGAGTACGGAATCGCCACGAAGTTTAAAAAACATCCAGGAAGTCTACATCTGTGACCAGTATCTCCATACTTCTGGCACAAACACTAGGCTGAAGTCTCCTGTCAATGTCCTGGCATCTTGACAGAACTCAAGAGTATTTACAAGGCACAGAAGACATGAAAGTGAAGAATTTAAGCTTCCCGATTACCCAATGTATGCAACTCCACCCCAAATTCCGCACATTGAACGTGTCTCTAACTTTTTTTCAGCTTCATTTGTGATGTCCTGGCAGATTCCAGTAATTTGTAAGCAGTGTAATTTCAAGAAATAGGTCAGAATTCACTAGACATAACTAGCAAAGAGCAGAGTCATGTTGATTCTGAGTAGAAGTAGCTCTGTGCAAAGCAATATCCAGAAAACATTAAAGCACAATCTTGTGTTGCTGCTTTACAGTGGCCTTGTACCAGCTGGAACAGTTGAAGGTGTTGCTTGCCTGAAGATACACAGTGGCAAAGGAACCTTTCCTGGTCTTGTTTGTGATGAGACAGCCTTTAGAATGCCTGAGTATGACTAGATGAAGACAGGGGTGAATCAACAACTTGACTTTACTGAAAAAACTTATGTCTAGTGCAGTCTCTGGGAAGCTGACAGTGCAGTGCAGACTCTGGGAAGCTGACTGATTAGGTCACTTTCAGAGAAGATATTTGTATTTCTTATGTGCAGGCTATCAGCACAGTTCCCCCTACGGAAAAGGTAACTGGCTAGAAACACCTGCAGTTTATTCTTTCTGGAAAAAGTGACAGCCATCAAGACCAACATCTCCAGAATGAAACAATGCACAAGCATATTCCAGTACGTTTAAACTTCCTATGGCGGTTCTACGCTACCAAGACTCTTTTACAGAACAATGTTTTAGTATACAGTCATACAAAAAAAATCATAACATAGGCAATTTCATTGCAAAACATGAGTTGAACTTCATCTGATTTATTAAAGGTCAGATTAATGTTGATGAAACAGTTTACATATGTAATATTTTTAGCCAGGTGTTTTAGTTTTAGGTAGTCCTGTGAGGAGCAGTGAGTTGGTCTTAATGATTCTTATGGATTTCTTCTAACTCTAGATATTCTATGATTCTATTTCTAAAAGCAGTCCTTTTTTTTTCCAGCACTAGAGTCTAAGTTTCCCAATTTGGAGTGAGCAGTCGCTGTCCGTGGTCCTTCAGCAGCCCAGCATGGTGCTATTGGAAGTGCCAATTTCCAGTTTAGATGAAGTATCTAGCCAAGGTACGGCAGGATCAAGCTAGATGGATCTGAAGTTCAGCCATGGCAAGCCTGTGCAGAGAGCCTGAATGTGTACCTGTTAAGATACATAGGTGAAATCTCATTTTACTACATTTTAGAAAAAAAGACAAGGCACTTTGGTGGTATCTAAGAATTTCCATGTCCAGAATCTGTGTTTTTCTCATAATGTCTGTACAGTTTCACTGTGATGGTTCAGAGAGGCTCCTCAGTCTGTAACTGGCATTTTAGACTTCATGTTCTTCCTTCCAAACTCACGTCTTGGTCTTGTCATAACAGGACCAAGAAACACATTTTCACAGGTGACCTTGGGCTTCCCAATTATCTCTGGATAAAACGGAGTGTATTCTGAGACTGTATGTTTCTGTCTTCGCAGGATGTGCTTCTGTTTAGTGGGTTCAGGTGGCAGAAGTGGTCAGGGGTTCTGCCCCTTCCTAAGTACTGAAATCATACTCAAATGACATGGGTCCAACTCTGACTTACTTCAGCAGAACCCCTGTTCCTGATAAAGATATGGAAGCATCTGCAAGTATCACTTGCAAGACTGTGTGATCCTGAGTAAATGTCTCCCAAATACAGTTTCTTAAAATTAAAACCTTAATTTTCTTTGCCTTCTTTGGCTTCTGGATGAAGCTACTAAGATTATTCCAAGATATATATATAACATTGATGGTAGAAAAGAATGGGAGAAAGGCATGAAATGACATCACATAAGTGAACAAAATCTAATGCCCGTTTCAAGTGATATTTAAGAGTTTGACATAGATAGGCCAAAAAACTTTCAAAATGTCTTCTAGTCTGCTATTATTTTACATGCAAATCATAATTTAATCTGTTACTTTGATGAAAGCGTTGGAAAGATTCCCGAGAACCAAAAAGTATTAAGTAAGGCTGTTTTCTTTTTGAAGGGATTTCAGGGGCTGGGAGGCATAGATATGAAGAAATGAAAACAGTTAAGCTGCTCCAAAGCTTCTTGGCCACCCTCACTGCCCTAAAGTGATGTGCATGTAGAGCATAGGCAAACTGACTTATTGGAAGAACCAGGAATTAATTGCATCAGCTCTGAAGGCATTTCTAAGCAGCTGACAGAGCTAAAAAATGGATGGAAGAAAAGGTTAAAAAAAAATTGCTCTTTTTTCTTCTTGTCTGCATGTCCCTAAGAAGGGCTTTTACTACTACCACAATGTAAATGCATTTTCTTTGTTTTTCAATCATCCTTTCTTTTTCTGTCAAAATATTTTAATGTAGAAATGTTTTGAGAGCCCAAGCATAGTTTTTAAAAGGTCATTAGGTTATAGGAGTTTGTAAATGGAAAGTGTGAAAGCTAAGTGAAAATTTGAAGGAAGATGAATATTACATTTTGAATGAAGGAAGATGAATATTACATAAGTGAATATTACATTTTGTTACAGACGTGTTCCTCGACAACGAATCAAAACCTGATACCCAAAACCAAGGCTGCTTGCAGCTACCCAACTGCCCTGTTCTTTTCTTTCCTTCCTGACTAGTAATAATTTCCTGACAAGAACTAATCATTTTGTTACAATAAAATATATTTATTAGCTACTTCTAGATGACTAGTAATGAACACAATGGTTTTACTATACAGCACTTCACTGTGCTCATTTGGATATACTACAGACATTTGACTTCCGGAATAGGGTGCAGCAATTCCACTTCAAATTCCTATTTCATGCAATATATTCTTTGAAATACATTTAGTCTCACAAAATTACATAAGTGAGAATATGTTTATTACAGAGGAGTTCCACTATCTTCAATTTATTTTTTAAGTAACATCATGCTTTATTTTAAAAAAGAGACAGCAAAATTATAAAAATGGAAAATGTCCTGCCAATAATAATAACAATAACAAAAACAATAGTAATAATAATAAAAAATTTGGTTTGTTTTAGATTTGTGATATGACTTAATTTCTCTGAACTCTTCCTGTACTAATACAATGTACTACACTTCCAATTTCTTCAGACACATTAATGATATTAAAAGAAGTTTCTGTAGTTGTTAACTGATAAGCAGCCTTTTAGAAAACACCCAGGAAATGTCCCTCTGTAATTTTAAGAGCCAGAGAACATAAACCAAGGATCAGACAGTGAAGACTGAAACATTCAATTTAAAATGGCTTCTTTCCATTCTTGTTATATCCTTTTCCTGCTTAGATATGCAGCTTATACCAACTGCCTTTTTTTTTGCTTAGATCTCCTTTCTTTACTGTGCTGAGGATGCTTTTGTAAAGATTATGAATAACCTTATCCTAACCAAATCAAAGGCTCATCTTTTATTTACAACTTTGAGCAGGATCATTCAGTGTTGAGAGGGCAAACAAATCCTCTGCTATTCTGAATCTCCCTAATTATAATTCCCTAGCAGTATATATCACTCTCAGTATCTTTCAGTAGCATTTTTTCCAAGGTTCAATTCAGTCATTTACCCTACTTTTGTATTCTATTTCAGGGACCTCATACAATCTTTGAGCCCTAAACATGCAGTCAAAGCCTGAAAACATCTAAAGATTTTCTTGTACATCTAATCTTAATTTAAAAATGTCTCAAACGCTTCATTCTATGCTTCAATACTGGAGCATGTATTTGTCTTCTGCTCCAAGCCTTTCCTAAGAATTTTTAACCACCTAGCAAATCGAACTCCTCTCTTTTATTACAGCCATATACAAACTAGCAAGAGTAGACTACAAAAATTTTATTTTAGAAAGAAATGTAACTCATGCTGGCATAAAAACACATTGCCTTATTGGTTGATGCTGCTTCCATGGTTTTGCCATGTAATAATACCACAAAAACACACTACTGAGAAACTAAGACCTGCCTGCATGCTTTCCCCTTTCCTCTTCCTTTCAACATCTGTCCCGCAAGATATTGCAGGCTTCCATTCACATTTCCCCCTCCCGTATTTTTTTTTTCCCTTACGGAAACAAAAGAGAGATTGGCAGACAGCAGAGGAGCTGTGTCTCCTTTCATTTAAATCAATCAGAGATTTCTATCCCAGATGCATAAAAATCTCATTCAACACATTTTTATTGTAACAAGCTTTTCTTAGAAATGTAGACTTTTACAGAAAATATGTAACTCGGCCACAGACATTTCAGTTTTTCAACTCACAGATTCAGCTAAACCTAGCAAAATATTTCCAACTGTCTAACAAATACCTGGTGCAAAATACTTATCTCTCTGTATAGCTGCGTGTGTGTGCAGTCATATGTAAACATACTATGCAACTGAAAATAATTAAAAGATGGGGTAGGCACCCAACGGGTAATAAATAGCAGATTTGTATGTACAGATTTTGTATGTTGTACAGATTATGATGTTAAATTTTCTTACAAAGAAACTTCCTCCTACAATCAATGGGCCATCAAAATATATGCATATTTAACCTTATTCAAAGATTCTGTCTCCAAGAACTCCTGAACAAGTATTTTAACTGAACAGAAAGACTTCTCCTAAAATTTTTATTCCATTATCTCTGTTTATGAAACACATGCTTGCAATAAAGTTCTTCAGCCTGTACTGTGAAATTAAGGTCCATAATTACTGTTACAAGACAATCAGAATAGTCATTTAGCACCCATTCATTTTGGGTGCCCACTTAGAAACCTCTCAGAGTGTGAATTTACAGGGCACATTGTACCATATTCCACACCTTACATTCAAGCCACATTTCCAGTTTCAGCAGGAGCTCTGTATATGCAGACTTAGCTTCAGTTCTTTGCTTTGTATATCCTCAAAGATTAGGAAAACAGATCACGACATCAGACTAGCCAGCCACCTAGAACCACTCTGCAACTCTCATAAGAGCATAGAGAAAAACACACTGTAATCAGAGAACATCAAATTGCCTTAGACTATGGAGCCATGTTCTTTTCTTTCTGTTGTTTACTAGTTCACTATGCACATTCTAATCTCTAAAACAAGAAGGTAGAAATGCAATGAGGTGTTTTCTGCGCAACCTATCTCACCACTAGGACAGCAATTCTAATGATTGCAAATGTGAAGCTCAGCTTTGTAGAAGCTAACATCTGAATGCTTGACTAAAACTGCAATATTATTTTAAATGTAGGAGGTTTAATGGGATTTCAGTTAACATATTCAGCTGTGAAAAAGGGACCTCACATGAATCTGTCTGGAACATTGCAAAAGAAACATCTTAAGTTTGTTGATATTGAATTTTCCCATTTGAACTCCTTGAATAAATGAGTGTCATGGCAACAATGAAATAATGAGGGATAAGGGAAAAAATCCCACTGTACTGGCAGTATCATCACCAGTGCTGAGACCAACTGCAACTTTGATTCACTTCAGATTCCACCATCAGAAGCAAAATATAGGTTACTCTTTTGGTAATAACTCCTAAATTCCCTAAGCCAGAGAGAAATAAAAATGTACTTTTGTAAATGTCACGGCAAACATAACACCAGAAGTACAATGAAAATCTCGACTCTTTTCTCTCCCATATACGTGCATGCAACATACACGTGTACACATATGTCCTTCTAAAACAAAATCAAAAATCTAATTTTTGGTTTATATGCTGCTAGTGAATATTCAGCTCAAGCCAACCTTGATTTTTGCTTTAAACCATTTAAACATAATTATATTTAATTATGTTTAATATATGATATACATACTATAATAATATAAATATAATCAAATAATTGCATTAATTTTAGTAAAAATTTTGCCCCTTCTGCTTCAGTTTTTGATTATACCTAATATACACAAAACAAGATTTCAAATCATGAGCCAGTCAAAACATTAAATACATCTGAGTAGCCATCACCTGTCTTACTCTGTCCTTGTTTTCAAGAAACTACTCCTGCTATTCTTTATATGCGTGAGTTTCTAAAGCTTTCAGGTACACACCATCAGCAGACTTTCTCAGTAGTAAAGGCTGTTTCACTGCTTGCATACCAAAACAAACCTGAACTACACTACGCTGTACTATGCCACAGGAAAGTGATGAACAAGCAGAATTAAACATATTTAGATCTTTTTTTCAACAGGTAAAGACACATGGCAGAGATCATGAATGCTAACAAATAAATGTTTTTTGCTCTACTGTATCTATTGAGTACAATTTAATCAAACTTCTATTGATAAACAAAAAATAAACATACATAATATTTGTTTTACTAGGGACTTGATGCTTCAGCAGCAACAGGAAAATTTCCAATATACCAAATGTCTAAATCAATTGCATTTCCTACAATAATTCACTTCTTATGAACAGTTCACCTTCACCAAATAGTGACACTGCTGTTTCAGAAACAATATAATGAGGTCAATTTCTTTAGATAAGTTCAGTTAAATTTTAACACAGCAGGGATTTGGCTTTGTCTTCATGCAGAGTGCTGGTTCACTTTGTGATGGTTACTGCTTATTTCAATATATTTGCATTGTTTATTAATGTGCCTCTGATGAGTGAAGAGAATGAAACTGAAAATTTAATGTAAAAGCAATGGTACCTGGATGTACCACTATAATAAACATCCTGTGTGTGACAGGAGGTACCTCGATGTTGCTGTTGGGGCAGCCACGATACACACGGACATTGCACCAGATAAGAGCATAAAGCATTATATTTCAGAAAAGCAGTATATTTATAGACTTCTGTATGTTATCATTCGTGTTACAAATTCACTGGCTACTAAATTACAACAATGGACTCATCAGCTATCATTTAACTACAGTATAATACTATCGGCTACCTGTAACACAAGCATTCAAACATCCAGAAAAAGAACAGGTGCAGATGTGTTGCTGTTTTCTCTTTCTATTGTTTGGATTTTGTATTTCTGTTGATACTACGCTTCCACAAGTAAAGCTGATTATTTTCTTCTCTGGGCTTTTCTCACAAATAGAAGCTAACCATGCCCAAATTAAGATCTGTGATGCCTTCAGAGTAGCTGTCAGCCTCAACACCTCTATGCCCCCACCAGGCAAACATGATTTACACATTATTTGTAGGCAGGTACTTTCACATGGCAGACTTTTTTGTTTTCCCCTTTCGAGGCAAATCCTTAGATTTAAGAGTATTGACATAAAAATTGTCTCTTTGACTGTGTCTCTAACCCCCAGGTTAGTAAGTACCTCATGGCAGCACAACAATTTAACAACTATTTCAGTTTTAGTGAAGTAACAGTGTTTATTTCAGCTGCCTGGAATTAAGGACGGGAAAATAAGCTGCTAAAACATAATAAATCACAGAGAAAGAAACCCATGCAAGATAAAACACAGAGTTATTGGAAAATTGCTGATGTGCTTTCTTCAGAGGAAATCAAAGGCTGAATTTACTGAGCAACAGCTCAGCAGCAACAGAACTAATCAAAGACTCAGTTTTGGTGTTCCTGTGTTTTGTAGATAAGGTTATCATACAGAATATGTCATACCAGACCACAAACAGAAAGACTTAAGTCTTTTACCTCTGTGAAAGGATGTACTCATATAATGACCTCAACCTCCATGGATGTATGCGTGTGCTTAGGTGTAGGGTCCACTGCCTCCTCCTTCCAAACTGCAGAATTTTTCTGTCAGTAAGGTCTTGTTCTAATTTGGTTGATATTTGCTAACTCACTAAAGTTACTTGAGGAGATGGATGAATTGACAAAATTTGCTTAAAATTGATTTGCCCCACAAAACTGGACTCCAATTTCTATATAATTTTTACAGGCACATTTTAGCAGACCATTCTCAGCTTCAGGTTTCCCCGGTGTATCTGGAGAGCACTTGCAGAACCAAAACCCACTTTTTAAGCCAGCCACTCAATTTTCCCTCTATGGAGACAAAAATAAGACCAAACCTGATCTGGTTTTTCCTGTTGTTTTTTTTGTTTACTCAGACAAAGTTAGAGCTGTATCAATACAAAATTGAAGACAGGTTCCTGTAAATGATGGGAGAATTTATCTTAAGCCAGCAACCAAGAACACAGAATGAAATTCACAGCAACTACTGTGTTTTGGTATCTCACACCACGAACCCATGTAATTTCAAATTAACAAAACAATTCTGTGTGTTTCAATAGAAACAGGTTAGATGAGGATGTATACTAAACAGCGGTTTCAGCAAGCCAGAAACATCTTCAAAATACATTTCAAAGGCAAATGAAAAAGATTTTAACAGCAGGACCTTTTTCAAAACTTTTTTTCAAACACTAATGAATTCAATAAAACATACACACAACAAGAACCTTGACCAAATGCTAATGCACCAATGTCACCAATAAGGTAACATTAAGAGTAAAGCAGATTGGCAACATGAATTTCAACGTAAATTTGTAAGCAGACATCTCATTCTGCTCTGAAACAGGATTAAAAAATTTTAATTGTTTTTCTTTGTTAAAAAATACATCTTGAGTGGACTAAGATAAATATTAGATATGCTACTGTAAATATTGTTTCTAATAGTTCCAAGTTCTTTCATTCAAGATAGTTTCACACTCTAGAAGCAAGTTTTATGTAACTAAAACTGAATTATATGAGTTAATTCTAAAAAATGGCAGAGTACATATAAAATCTAACCTCTCTGGGAGATGTTATCAAAAATTCTAAACATTGGCCAATCTTTGCTCTTCTTAAAGGCAAAAGGAGATTTGCTTTAATTTAATCTTTGAACCTCAATATTCTTCAGTGAAAACTGTAGGAAAGTGTAGCTGATGAGCTCTTCCCCTTAGTCTCAAGAAAAATCTTGACACTGAGGCAATATTTATCTAACAGTATATGACTCACAAGAATTTTAAAGCAGAGTCTGAGATATTTCTGAAACATAAATAATATTCTGAGTATTTCTAAAATATTTATAGCACTCATAGATTTTTTTTCCTCCAGCTAAGTACTACACACATTTCTGTGTTAGTTGTAATGTACACATGCACATATATGCAAATATAGTAAAAAATAATACAGTATTAAACAGCTGCACTCAACCTGCTGCATGTACAGCAGGTATTGAGGCATAAGAACATTATTCCCTAATACACACATAGTAATACAAACTGAGAAATCAATGAAGAGTTAATAGCAAATAGTTACATATAGAATACATGCACATACAAATAAATCACAACCTTTGTTATCAAATTAAACAAAGAACAGGAAAACCTTATGAGATTAAAATGCACTAATAAATTTTACCCACAAGGCTAGAGATCAGTGGTAAGCTAATTCTTTTTATTATTTGTTATATAGCATGCAAACCTATTAGCTTTACAGAACATTGCAAGTTGCATCAATTAAAGATAAGCAGATTTAAAACTTCATAACTCATTAAAAATCAGGATATAATTTATCAGTATTTTACATTAATACATCCTTTACTTGACATAGAAGTAAACAAGTACATACCCTGATCCAAAATCTCTGCCTCTTCTTTTTTGGCCTGCTGTAGCAAAGAACTTGTACCACTATCCTTGGTTTCTGAAAAATGGATTTAGGATATGAGGTCAGCCTTTGCATACGAATGGAACTGAGTATCTCCCTACTGTGGAAAAACGCCCTTTGGAAATGAACATCTGGCATTTTTATAGATAAATAGTAGTTGTATCAAACAACACAGCATTGAAACAACTGGAATAAAAATGTAAGATTTGTACTAGAAGATAGAAGTAAAAAAACACACAGAAATGAAAAATGAACATAGAAATAAGCAAGTGCATACCCTGATCCAAAATCTCTGCCTCTTCTTTTTTGGCCTGCTGTAGCAAAGAACTTGTACCACTATCCTTGGTTTCTGAAAAATGGGTTTAGGGTACGATGTTAACCTCTGCATGTGAAGGGAACTACCTTCCTACTGAGGAAAAAATGCCCTTCTGAAACGAATACTTGGTATTTTTATCACAGTAGTCATACCACACAATGCAACAGTAAAAAAGTGGAATAAAAAACTACAACTTGTACTTGCTACACAGACATACCAGTCAGATTACTTCTGGATAATACTGTTGCTGCAACTTATATGCCTACCACTGTTCAATGTAAACATCCTTCCCTAACAAGGCAGCGGGATCTAGAAAACTAGGGAAATGTTATGATACAATTTTGTAGGAAATAGACAGAAGATAAGGTAAACATTAACTGTTTATATAAAGTTTGGCACAGAAAAAGAAGCCAATCCTTAGGGCACGCAGGTCACATAGCTGTAAAAATATGTTGGAAATTGGAAGACAGCATGATAAAGAAACAGACAAAAGCCTGTGGCAGACATTTCCACCAAAACCAACAGTAGAATCCCATGATGGTTTATTAATTAGCAATTTGAATTTTACGCAGAACTGCATTACCTCTTTATGAAAATTTTGCATATCAAAACAAAACAGAGAAATACAGCAGTGAGCATAAGATGACATGAATAAAATGGATTACAAGTATTTTTCACCTTCATGATGTCCATGCATCATCTTCAGCACATCAGACTTGACTGGAATAGGAATATTTGCCTCCTGCGGAATATTTCTGAACATTTCAGGGTTTGCGTTTTGTGTGCAGGTCATATATGAGACAGCATGCTTGGCTTCCATATAGTACATAATGTAAAAGTTGCACATTTCATCATTGGCAGTGCCCCTACACAATACAGAAAAGTTGTGGCACTTAGAAAATAATGAGCTGGATAGCTGTTATTTAATTCATCCAACTTCTTTAACAGGATACTAAAACATTGCAATCAAATGCTTAGATGTCCCAAACTAAAACATGCAATACCTGCATTGCAGTGAATATCAGAAATTTCTTTTGTTTTATACTGGAGAAAAACCAGTGTGCACAAAATTCCCATGTACCTCAGAAATTCCTAGCAATTTGGTTTTGATTTTACAGAAAATTGCATCACTTATTAAACTGTTCTTCCTTCTCATTTCTCCAGCATACTCCACACAGTTACCATTATGTTATCAACCGTGCATATGTTCTGATGAAATATGACAGAGCTGTATCATTCATTACGTTACTATTCACTTACTTCTCTGCAAATCTTGGACAAATGTAATTTGAAATTGTTGCTAATAAAACGTGTTTCATTTCAGCAACTATGTTTTATGACAAATCTTCCCCCTTTCCCCATCAAGTGCATTCATTAATTGTCCAACCACACTGGTTCTAATACTGCAAAACTTATATTCATTACATATTAAGATAGCATAAATATCTCTTAAAGAGAATATAGCACTGTCATCTTGAGAATAACTTGTTCGTAAGCTTTTGTGACAAAAACATGAGTGCAAGGGGAATGATAAAACACTAGCAAAATTCAGCTCTTTGATAAATGTTGTGCATGTACTTTGAAACACAAGTGGCTCTTCTGTACTGCTACATAATCTTGTCTTCAATAGAAAAAACAGCTGGCATAAGAAAGTTTTTTTTTTCTGAAAAGTATTACTTTGTGAATCAGAGTATATATGGCCTCTTTACAACCGTGGTCTGTTTCTTTCTATGTCATATAGGTTTGCTTCTTTTGCTTAGAGCTACAATCCTGACAATGAATAAGCTAGGACTTTTAAAGAAAAAAGTTCATAAAATACAGGGGTTTACATCAAGATTTTTTAATTAGCTTTCACAATTAAACAGTGAGCTTACACTCATTAAAAAAATACAGAGGTGGTCTATTAGCTGTTTGCAAAAGACATCAGTGCTGACTTCTCCAGCAGCATCCTGCAGCATTCATTTATTCACCATAGCAACAATAATGACACAAGCCAGAGGGGAGAGAGGGAAGCATGGGAGAATAGACTGTTTCAAAAGGGGAACTGGTTATTTTTCCATGAGTTGGAAGTTTTGCATCCCTTGGAGACCACAAAAATGAGATTCTGACTGGGCAAGCTCTGCTTAAGCTTTTAGAAAGCATTAACTTCACTGCTGGACCTCCAATATCCGTCACTGTAATTGCTTCCTCTTTAAAGCTCCAGTAGAAAACGAGATGTGGAAACTATACAAACGGTGGCTCACCTGACGTGCTACTGTGCCTAAGCATTTGTGGTGATTTAATTTCAGGTGGCAGTTAAGTACTGTTGCTCACTGCCCCCACTCCTGCCCTCCCCAGAGTTGGACAAAGCAAAACTTGTGGTAAAATATACTAATACTAAATAGTAAAAAATAAATAATACTCAAAATAATAATGATAATACTAATAAACAATATGGTATGA